>SZWC01018871.1:9561-24943 GCA_023375785.1 Penium margaritaceum | reverse complement strand
GGTGAGGTGAGATCCTTGTGTGCTAGCCATGGACACATGGCAATTCTCCATTGGTTTGTGGGTTATGTGACCACTAGGAGTGTGCCATGAGAGCATTCTCTAGCTCTCTAGGTCGTGTGTGAGTGGTCAGCCTGATTGCTAGGCTGATTTCCTCCCTTGTGTGAGATTATGGACTCTAGTGTGTGAGCCTTAGCCTCCATGGCTAAGTGGTGTGGTTTGTGAGAGGGCTGACTTGCCCAAGCTCTAGCTCTATATGTACTCCACCATTTTGAGTGATTGAACAACCATTCTTCAGCACAAGTGATGCCCTTCCAATCACACATGCTCGCTGCTCCAAGGCTCCCTCTCTCCTCAAGTTTCAACAGGATTTCCGCTCCCGCTGCCTCGTTAGCTAGTGGTTATGCTGCTTCTTCACAGACAATATTGGTTCCGATGACATTGCTCTCGTTGAAGACGACATCCATGGAGATGATGAAGTGGCCTGCATCCCTCTCGTAAAGGCGAGAGGCCTTGCTTGCCACGTCGTAGTCAATCATCAACATCTGCGCACTCTTTGCGTCCCATTTCTGCCGCTTGTCCTTGGGCACGTGCATGTGCGCCAGGCTGCCAAATGCTTGGAGATGATCCACGCTCGGTTCTTTGCCAAACCATGCCTCGTACGGTGTCCTTTGCTCCAGTGCCTTAGTTGGACTGCGGTTCTTGATGTAGACCGCAATACTTATGGCTTTAGCCGAGAAGTCCTAGGTCAACTGAGCCGCGTCCAGCATGGAGCCCGCCGACTCTACAATGGTACGGTTGACGCATTCTGCTACACCGTTCTGCTGCGGCAAGTACGGCGCGGTATGTTGCGCCTTAATGCCAGCTGGTGACGTAGTCCTGGAACTCCTTGCTCAGATACTTTCTATCGCGATCGCTACGCAACGCCTTCTTGCCAGTCTGGTTCTCCACCAAGGCCTTGAACTCCTTGAACCTGTCAAAGCACTAGTCCTTGGAAGAAAGTACACAACAGTGTAACGGCTGAAATCATCAATGAATGTGAGGAAATATCTAGAGCCTCCAAAGCTCTGGGTCTGCATCGGTCCGCACGAGTCCGTGTAGACCAGCTCCACACCTCCTTTGCACGCTCCCCGTCTCCAGAGAACGCCTCCTAGTACTGCTTCCCCTCCAAACAGCTGATGCACAAAAGCTGCTCAAAGTTAGAGATGGTAGGCAGGTCGCGCACCATCTGTTTTGCTTGAAGCTGCTGGAAGGCTCGCATGCTGATGTGGCCGTAGCGCGCATGCTAGATCTTGCCATCTGTTGCCTGCACCAGTGCTGCAAGACCGTGCTCACGCGGGATCTTGGTCACTCCAAGCAAACGGTACATGTCACCCTCCTTCACCGACCTGGCCAACTCCTCTCCTGTATCCTTGTTGAGAATGTAGCCATAGTCATCATCGAAGACGACGCGCAGTCCTGTGTTTGTAAGAGAGAGGAGGTTGAAGGCACCATCAGGTACATACAGCATGTCATGGAATACTCGCACTTCAATGCCACGTGGGGTCTCCAACCACATCTCCACAATCCCAATCCCCTCAGCATACACCATCCGATCATCACCCATAGCGATAGGACAAGGAGGGATGGACAGCAGCTGTGTAAATCACTGCTTGTCATGTGTGAGGCTCTTGGTACATCCTGAGTCCTTGTACTATGCGAGATCCGCCATCTCCACTTGCGACATGTCAGACTTCGCCATGAAGAGACGGTGGCGCACCTCCTAGGCCACATTCATGTTGCCAAAGTGGCGCACACCAGCCTGGTTTTACTGTTGTTGTTGCTGCTGACGCTGTTGTGAGTGGTGCTGCTACTACTGCTGCTTCTGCTGCTGCTACTGTGATGTCTGCTGCTGTTGCTGCTCCTTTTGGTCTCTCTTGAGCTTGAAACACTCCTTACTGTAGTGTCCCTCTTTCTGGCAGCACTGGCATTTGCCTTTCTTTTTGCCTTTCTGCTGCCTAGACTGCTGTTGTTGTTGCTGGTTACGTGAGCTCGTGGCCACAAAAGCCGCGGTCATTTCGCTTTGCTGCATTGCGACGCAATTCCACCTACACCAGGTGTGTGCATATGAAGTCGAGGTCGAGAGTTGGCTGGCATTCCAGCGTCTCTCGCACTGTGTCGTAGCTGGTTAGGAGTTCCCTCATCAAGAGGAGGATGAAGCGCGTCTCTTCCACAGGGTTGCCAGTTGCTCTCAGCTGCTTCACCAGCTCCTTTGCCCTGTCCAGATACGCCTCCATCCCTTCACCACCCTGCATTTTCAGCGCCATCATCTTTTCCTCCAAAAGCATGAGGAA
This sequence comes from Penium margaritaceum, assembly GCA_023375785.1. NCBI lineage: Eukaryota > Viridiplantae > Streptophyta > Zygnematophyceae > Desmidiales > Peniaceae > Penium > Penium margaritaceum. The sequence continues at coordinate 22,613 of SZWC01018871.1, read as the reverse complement.
TGCAGCATCCTTGCTCTCATACTTCTTGCACAACGTGTCCGACCCCTTCTTTGCAGTAGCCTTGTCACTCACATACTGAATATGCGGTTGGAGACAAGCAACCTGTAAGCCTGCCTATCCTTTTTCCACTCCTCATACGCCGTTGGTACAGAAGTAGAAGAACCCACTTCAGCTGCACCCTTTTGTGGCGTCTTCCTCGCCACCACCTGCGGTGTGAAGATGCCTTTTGCCTGTGGAACTAAAGCCGGCTCGTCGCCGCTCACAACCTCCCACAAACCCCTGTCCTTTAAAAGGAGGCGGGTAGGGATCTTCGAGAACGTGAACTTGGCGCGTCCCTCCAGCCTCTCCGAAGGCTGGGCTGCTTTCACAACGCCAGCTGTTCATTTTGAGCCTTGGTGATGCTCAGCACTGCCCTTGGATGGCGGCACTACCCCTGCTTCTGCTGCTGCTTCTGCCAGAAATCTGTCTGACAGAAAATGGACTGTAGATGGCACCAGACAAGGAATTTTGAGAATCCAAGCCCACCATTGTAAAATTCAGCTCAAAACCTTTCAGATCAACCCATAGATCAGGGTCACCAACAGGGGATTTTAAAAGATATGCCCTCTTGAAAACAGGATATGCTTCTGCTCCTACTCCAACTCAGACCAGCCAGCTTGTAAACGGCGTTTCTCCCAAACGAATCTATAGATTGCAAATGCTTTAACACCAATAGAAAGCTTACAAAACAAACTACAATTTGCATGTGCGACGTTTTAAATTTGACAAAGAAACAAGAGAGTTATGGTCATCACAAGGCGACAGTCTTACTCATAGAGAAGAGTTTAGCTCTGGCCGACCTCGTTTTGAGTACAACTCTCAATCCGACCGTTGGATCTTTGCGACCTTGGACTCGTTGAAAAGCTTCTCCTTTGAACTTGAAGATGTAGTGGTTGATTATCAAATCTGGTGAAGGTTTGACCCCAACCAGTCACTCTCAAAGTGACGGCCTGTGCTGGCTGAAAGTGGCAGAACTTGACTCTGATACCAAATGTTGGATCAGGAGGAGAGAGAGAGCCTTGGAGTAGCGAACATGTGTGATTGGAAGGGCATCACTTTTGCTGAAGAATGGTTGTTCAATCACTCAAAATTGTGGATTACATATAGAGCTAGAGCTTTGGCAAGTCAGGCCTCTCACAAGCCATACCACTTAGCAATGGAGGCGAAGGCTCACACACTAGAGTCCATAATCTCACACAAGGGGGGAAATCAGCCTAGCAATCAGGCTGACCACTCACACACGACCTAGAGAGCTAGAGAATGCTCTCATGGCAGACTCGTAGTGGTCACATATTCCACAAATCCATGGAGAATCGCCATGTGTCCATGGCTAGCACACAAGGATCTGAACTCACCTAAAAATTAAGGAGAGGTACCTTTATCCTAATCAGCACAGTATGACAAGGCAATCGTAAGACCAAGGACCTTTTTGGATATTTCTCCCATCAGGTCTTGATCCTGGATCTCTTGCCTTTTTCTTTTCTCAGGCTAAGGCATGGAGCGATCACCCATGGCCACCCGGACATCAGCGGTCCATGACCCCCGAACCTTCAAAAATTCATATCTCCCAATCAAACCGTTGGATCAGCCTCAAACTTGGACCGTAGACATTATGCCACCTGATCTCTTCAATGCTGAAGTTGGATCAACAATCCGAGGAGGCATCTAGTACTTTCCTGAAACTTGCTCCTGTGGACCTGAAACTAAGCCGGATGGCTCCTTTCCCAACACCCAATCCCGTGAGCATAGATCACCCGATCATCACCCAAAGCAATCAAACGCTTCTACTGCTGGTTGCGTGAACCCATGGTCATGAAAGCTGCTTCAGTGCTGCTGCTGCCGCCATTGCGCTTTACTGTATTGCGACGTACTACCACGTGCACTAGGTGCGTCCAGATGAAGTCGAGCTCGAGAGTCTGCTGGCACTCCAATAACTCTCCAACCGTATCATAGCTTGTTTGGAGTCCCCTCAGCAAGAGGAGGACAAAGTGAATTTTTCCACAGGGTTGCCGGCCGCTTTCAGCTATTTTGCCAGCTCCTTTGCCTTGTCCAAGTACGCCTCCATCCCTTCGCCACCCTGTATTTTCAACGCCATCATCTTCTCCTCCAAAAGTATGAGGAATGTAGGATCCTTGTTCTCATATTTCTAGCACAACGTTTCCCACCCCTCCTTTGCGGTAGCCTTATCACTCATGTACTAAAGATGCGAGTTGGAGATGATGTTCACAAGCAGCATGTAGGCGTGCCTGTCCTTCTTCTTCCACTCCTCATATGCCGCTACTGCACTTGTACATGAACTTCCATCTCCTGTACCTTTCTGCGGCGTCTTTCTCGCCACCACCTCTGCTGCAGTAATGCATTTTGCCTATAGAGGCGGAGCGCGCTCGCTGCCGATCACCACCTCCCACAAGCCTCTCTCCTCCAAAAGGAGGCGGATACGGATCTTCCAAAATGTAAAGTTGGCACATCCCTCCAATCTCTACAAAGGCTGAGCTGTTGTCACAACGCCAGCTGCTGCCATTTTGAGGTTTGGTGATGCCCAGCGCTCCCCTTGGATGGCGGCGCTACCCATGCTTCTGCTAGTACTTCTGCCAGAAATCTGTCAAACAGAAAATGGACTGTAGATGCTAGCAGACAGGGAATTTGGAAAAATAGAGCCAACCATTGGAACATTCAGCTCAAAACCGTTCAGATCGACGCATAAAACAGGATCATCAAGGGCCGATTTTGAGAGATATGCCCTCTTGAAAACAGGGTATGCTTCTGCTCCTACTCCACCTCACACCAGCCAGCTTGTAGACAGCGTTTCTCCCAAACGTACTGATGGAGTACAAATCTTTTGCATTAATGGAAACCTTAGGAAAAATACTTCAATTCTTATGTGCTACGTTTTAAATTTGACAAGGAAACGAGAGAGTTATGGTCATCATAAGACGAGAGTCTTACTCAGAGAGAAGAGGATAGCCCTGGCCGACCTCGTTTTGGGCCTAACTCGCAAGTTGACCGTTGGATGTTCGGGATTCTAGGCTCATTTCAAAGCTTGTCTCTTGAACTTGAAGATCTTGAGGGCAATTGTCAAATTTAGTCACGGGTTTATCCCAACCCATCACTCTCAAAGTCACGGCCTGTGCTAACTGAAAATGGCTCTGATACCAATGTTGGAACTGGAGGAGGCAAGGAGTCTTGGAGCAGCGAGCATGTGGGACTGGAAGGACATCACTTGTGCTGAAGAATGGTTCTTGAATCATTCAAAATGATGGAGTACATATCGAGCTAGAGCTTGGGCAAGTCAGCCCTCTCACAAGCAACACCACTTAGCCATGGAGGCTAAGGCTCACACACTAGAGTCCATAATCTCACACAAGGGAGGAAATCAGCCTAGCAATCAAGCTGACCACTCACACACTACCTAGAGAGCTNGTCTTGGAGCAGCGAGCATGTGGGACTGGAAGGACATCACTTGTGCTGAAGAATGGTTCTTGAATCATTCAAAATGATGGAGTACATATCGAGCTAGAGCTTGGGCAAGTCAGCCCTCTCACAAGCAACACCACTTAGCCATGGAGGCTAAGGCTCACACACTAGAGTCCATAATCTCACACAAGGGAGGAAATCAGCCTAGCAATCAAGCTGACCACTCACACACTACCTAGAGAGCTAGAAAATGCCCTCATGGTACACTCCTAATAGTCACATAACCCACAATCCCATGGAGAGTCGCCTTGAGTCCATGGCTAGCACACAAGGATCTCACCTGACCTAAAAAGTAAGGAGATGTACCTTTTTCCTAGTCACCACACTCTGACAAGGGAACCCAAGAATCTAGGATCTTTTTGGATATTTCTCCCATCATGTCTTGACCCTCGATCTCTTCCCTTTTTCTTTTCTCAGGCTAAGGCATGGAACCATCGCCCATGGTCACCCGGATATTGGCGGTCGATGACCCCGAAAACTACGAAAATCCATATCTCCCAATTCGACCATTGGATCGGCCTCAAACTTGGACCGTAGACATTTTGCCACCTGATCTTTCCAATGAAGCACTCAGATTGACAATGGAAGCAGGCATGTGGTAGTTTCCTGTAACTTACTCATGTGGACCTGGAACTGAGCCGGATGGCTCCTTTCCTAACAATACCCACGCTGCTCAGTCTTGAGCATGTGAATAGTGGCATGTCACAGTTCACTTGGATAGATTTTCCCTTGTGGAAATGACAATGTGAGATATCCACGAGGGTGCATGGCTACATTAAGATGTTCTTTCGAGAAGAGGTTAATCCTATAAAAACCGATGCTGTAGCATGGAAGAGTAGAAATGCCATGGATTCGTAATTCTTGTGACATGAGTGTATGCCTCATATCATTCCCATCACCGTGGCATCACACATGCATTTGAGGTCTGTAAAAATCTTGTAGAAAAATCAATGGCTCTTGCAAATCGCCTCTTTGTCCTAAAGAAATAGATTTTGATGAAGGTGACATATTGCATCTGGAGGAGAGAGGGAGCCTTGGAGCAGCGAGCATGTGGAATTGAACGGGCATCACTTGTGCTGAAGAATGGTTGTTGAATCACTTAAAATGATGGAGAACATATATAGCTGGAGCTTGGGCAAGTCAGCCCCTTCACAAGCTACTTCACTTAGCCATGGAGGGTAAGGATCACAAACTAGAGTCCATAATCTCACACAAGGGAGGAAATCAGTCTAGCAATCAGGCTGACCACTCACACACAACCTAAAGAGCTACAAAATACTCTCATGGCACACTCCTAGTGGTCACATAACCCACAATCCCATGGAAAATCGCCATGTGTCCATGGCTAGCACAGAAGGATCTCACCTCACCTAAAAAGCAAGGAGAAGTATCTTTTTCCTAGTCAACACACTCTGACAAGGTAACCCAAGAATCTAGGACCTTTTTGGATATTTCTCCCATCAAGTCTTGACCCTGGATCTCTTGCCTTTTTCTTTTCTCTGGCTAAGGCATGGAGCCATCGCCCATGGTGACCCGGATATTGGCGGTCGATGACCTCAGAAACTACGAAAACTCATATCTCCCTATCCGACAGTTGGATCGGCCTCAAACTTGGACAGTAGACATTTTGTCACCTGATCTTTCCAATGAGGAAGTCAGATTGACAATCAGAGTAGGCATCTGGTTGTTTCCTGGAACTTGCTCCAGTAGACCTTGAACTGAGCTAGATGGCTCCTTCCCAACAATACCCACGCTGCTTAGTCTTGAGCATGTGAATAGTCGCATGTCACAGTTCACTAGGATAGATTTTCCCTTGTGAAAATGGCAATGGGAGATATCCACAAGGGTGCATGGCTACATGAAGATGTTCCTTGTGTTGGAAAAGCAGCCATCTGGCTCAGTTTCAGGTCCACAGGAGCAAGTTCCAGGAAAGTACCCGATGCCTTCTCCGATCGCCAATCCAACTACACCATTGGAAAGATCAGGTGGCAAAATGTCTACGGCCCAAGTTTGAGGCCGATCCAACGGTCGGACTAGGAGATATGAATTTTCGAAGTTTCGGGGATCATGGACCGTCGATGTCTGGTTGGGCATGGGTGATGGCTCCATGCCTTAGCCTGAGAAAAGAAAAAGGCAAGAGGTCCAGGGCCAAGACCTGATGGGAGAAATATCCAAAAAGGTCCTTGGTCTTAGGATTGCCTTGTCAGAGTGTGACGACTAGGATAAAGGTACCTCTCCTTACTTTTTAGGAGAGGTGAGATCCTTGTGTGCTAGCCATGGACACATGGCGATTCTCCATGGGTTTGTGGGTTATTTGACTACTAGGAGTGTGCCATGAGAGCATTCTCTAGCTCTCTAGGTCGTGTGTGAGTGGTCAGCCCGATTGCTAGGCTGATTTCCTCCCTTGTGTGAGATTATGGACTCTAGTGTGTGAGCCTTAGCCTCCATGGCTAAGTGGTATGGCTTGTGAGAGGGCTGACTTGCCCNACCTCTCCTTACTTTTTAGGAGAGGTGAGATCCTTGTGTGCTAGCCATGGACACATGGCGATTCTCCATGGGTTTGTGGGTTATTTGACTACTAGGAGTGTGCCATGAGAGCATTCTCTAGCTCTCTAGGTCGTGTGTGAGTGGTCAGCCCGATTGCTAGGCTGATTTCCTCCCTTGTGTGAGATTATGGACTCTAGTGTGTGAGCCTTAGCCTCCATGGCTAAGTGGTATGGCTTGTGAGAGGGCTGACTTGCCCAAGCTCTAACTCTATATGTACTCCATCATTTTGAGTGATTGAACAACCATTCTTCAGCACAAGTGATGCCCTTCTATTCATACATGCTCGCTGCTCCAAGGCTCCCTCTCTCCTAAAGTGCCAACACTTGGTATCAGAGCTAAGTTCTGCCAATTTCAGCCAGCACAGGCCGTCACTTTGAGAGTGACACGTTAACGTGAATCCTTCACAAGATTTGACCATCCTTCTCTGGATCTTCAAGTTCAAGAGACAACCTTTTCAACGAGCCCAAGATCGCGAAGATCCAACGGTCGGATTGAAAGTTATAATCAAAACGAGGTCGGCCAGGGCTATACTCTTCTCTATGAGTAAGACTGTCGCCTTGTGATGACCATAATCTCTCGTTTCTTTGTCAAATTTCAAAAGTGGCACAAGCCAATTGTAGTATTTTTTCTAAGCTTTCCATTGGTGAAAAAAATATTTGCAATCCATTGATTCGTTTGGGAGAAACGCCGTTTTCAAGCTGGCTGGTCTGAGTTGGAGTAGGAGCAGAAGCATATCCTATTTTCAAGAGGGCATGTCTTTCAAAATCGCCTGTTGATGACCCTGTTTTATGGGTCGATCCAAACGGTTTTGAGCTGAATTTTCCAGTGGTGGGCTCCGTTTTTCAAAATTCCCAGTCTGCTGGCACCTACAGTCCATTTTCTGTCAGACAGATTTCTGGCAGAAGCAGCAGCAGAAGCAGGGGTAGCGCCGCCATCCAAGGGCAGCGCTGAGCATCACCAAGGCTGAAAATGGCGTTGTGATAGCAGCCCAGCCATTGGAGAGGCTGGAGAGACGCGCCAACTTCACGTTTTGGAAGATCCGTACCCGACTCCTTTTGGAGGAGAGGGGCTTGTGGGAGGTGGTGAGCGGCGACGAGCCGGCTCCAGTTCCACAAGCAAAAGGCATCACCGCAGCGGCGGTGGTGGCGGGGAAGATGCCGCAAAATGGTGCAGCTGATGCAGGTTCTTCTGCAGTTATACCAGCGGCGTATGAGGAGTGGAAGAAGAAGGACAGGCAGGCCTACAGGTTGCTTGTCAATACCATCTCCAACGCGCATCTTTAGTACGTGAGTGACAAGGCTACTGCAAAGGAGGGGTGGGACACGTTATGCAAGAAGTATGAGAGCAAGGATCCTACATTCCTCATGCTTTTGGAGGAAAAGATGATGGCACTGAAAATGCGGGGTGGTGAAGGGATGGAGGCGTATCTGGACAGGGCAAAGGAGCTGGCGAAGCAGTTGAGAGCGGCCGGCAATCCTGTGGAAGAGACGTGCTTCATCCTCCTCTTGCTGAGGGGACTCCCAACCAGCTACGACACGGTGTGAGAGAGGTTGGAGTGCCAACCGACTCTCGACCTCGACTTCATCTGCATGCACTTGGTACAGAAGGAACTCCGTCGCAATACAGCAAAGCGCAATGGTGGCAGCAGCAACAGTGAAGCAGCTTTCATGGCCATGGGCTCACGCAACCAGCAGCAGCTCCAGTCCGGGCAGCAGAGAGGCAAGAAGAAGGGCAAGTGCCACTATTGCCAGAAAGAGGGACAATACAAGAAAGAGTGCTTCAAGTTAAAGAGGGACCAGAAGGAGCAGTAGTAGCAGCAGCAAAAGCAGCAATCTCCACAGCAACAGCAGCAGCAATCTCGATGATGACTATGGCTACATCCTCAACAAGGAAACAGGAGAGGAGTTGGCCAAGTCGGTGAAGGAGGGCAACATGTACCGCCTGCTGGGGGCGACCAAGATCCCGCGTGAGCAAAGTCTTACAGCAATGGTGCAAGCGACAGATGGCGAGATCTGGCATGCGCGCTACGGCCAGAACGGCATGCGCGCCTTGCAGCAGCTTCAAGCAAAGCACATGGTGCGTCACCTGCCTACCATCTCTAACTTTGAGCAACAGTTATGTATCGGCTGTTGGGATGGGAAGCAGCATCGCGAGGCGTTCTCTGGAGCAGGGGAGCGTGCAAAAGAGGTGTTGGAGCTGGTTCATACGGACTTGTGCGGACCGATGCACACCCATAGCTTTGGAGGCTCTAGGTATATTCTCACCTTTATTGATGATTTCACCCGTTACACTGCTGTGTACTTCCTTTCCTCCAAGGACCAGTGCTTTGACAGGTTCAAGGAGTTCAAGGCCATGGTGGAGAACCAGACTGCCAAGAAGATCAAGGTACTGCGCAGCGATTGCGGTGGAGAATACTGAAGCAAGGAGTTCCAGGACTACCTCGGAGCAGCTGGCATCAAGGCGCAGCGTACCGCGCCATACTCACCGTAGCAGAACGGGGTAGCAAAACGCGCCAACCGTACCATTGTGGAGTCGGTGCGCTCCATGCTGCACGCGGCTCGGCTGACCTACGACTTCAAGGCTGTGTTGGAACTTGAGGAGAGAGGGAGCCTTGGAGCAGCAAGTATGTGTGATTGGAAGGGCATCACTTGTGCTGAAGAATGGTTGTTCAATCACTCAAAATGATGGAGTACATATAGAGCTAGAGCTTGGGCAAGTCAGCCCTCTCACAAGCCACACCACTTAGCTATGGAGGCTAAGGCTCACACACTAGAGTCCATAATCTCACACAAGGGAGGAAATCAGCCTAGCAATCAGGCTGACCACTCACACACGACCTAGAGAGCTAGAGAATGCTCTCATGGCACACTCCTAGTGGTCACATAACCCACAAACCCATGGAGAATTGCCATGTGTCCATGGCTAGCACACAAGGATCTCACCTTACCTAAAAAGTAAGGAGAGGTACCTTTATCCTAGTCAGCACACTCTGACAAGGCAATCCTAAGACCAAGGACCTTTTTGGATATTTCTCCCATCAGGTCTTGACCCTGGACCTCTTGCCTTTTTCTTTTCTCAGGCTAAGGCATGGAGCCATCACCCATGCCCACCCAGACATCGACGGTCCATGACCCCCGAAACTTNAACGTCATCGGCACCAACATCGTGTGTGAAGAGGCAGCAGAACCAGCAGCTGACGAGATAGTGGGAGTAGAAATTCTTCCTCACCCAGTATCTCCCGATCCTTCCTCTACTATGACAATGGGAGAATCACTTTACTCTCCCATGTCTGATGTTGCAGATACAGCAGCCTCATCGGCAGAAGCAGAGGAGGGAGATGTAGCACCACCAGCAGCAGCAGTTGTGCCAGCAGCACCGCGCCAGCCGCCCGCTAACGCTCCAGCACCAGGTCGCAGGTACCCTCTTAGAATGCGTTACAAGCCTGGTCAGCGCGGCCATTTCTGGATGCTGCAAAAACCAGAACAGATGAACGTCGCAGTTGCAGCAGATTCAGATCAGCCAACATCATACAAGGAGGCCATGGCTGCACCGGATGCAGCAGATTGGGCGCAAGCCGTACAGCAGGAGATACAGTCGCAGCTGGAGAACGGCACGTGGGAGCTGACTGAGCATCCACCAGGACGTAAGGTGATCAAGTGCAAGTGGGTGTTCAAGAAGAAGCGGGGAGCAGATGGTAACCTGGAAAAGTAAAAGGCGAGGCTGGTCGCCAAGGGCTACTCGCAGTAGGAGGGCATCGACTACACAGAAACTTTTACCCCTGTTGCAAATTTTGCCTCTGTGCGCACGCTTCTCTCTTATGCAGCAGCGGAAGACTTCGAGGTTCACCACATGGATGTCAAGACGGCATTCTTGAATGGTGACTTGGAGGAGGAGATCTACATGGAACAGACGGAGGGATTCGTCATGGATGGCCAAGAGCACCTGGTCTGCAAGCTGCAGAAGTCGCTGTACAGCCTCAAGCAAGGGTCGCGTGCTTGGAACCAAAAGTTGGATGCAGCGTTGCAGTGCATGGGGTTTGAGCGCAGCGAGTGTGACTATAGCGTGTATCGCTGGCCGCATGAGCATGAGATCCTCATCATCATTGTCTATGTGGATGACATGCTCCTCCTTTCCAACAGCATGTCTGCACTGCAGGAGTTCAAGGAAGCCATGCAGGAGCGCTTCCAGATGTCTGATCTCGGGGAGGCATCATACTTCCTCGGTATCCAGATCACGCGTGACCGCAAGACACGCTCTCTCTCCTGGACAGGCTCTGCTGCTCTGCAGCAGAGCCGCTACATTAAGGATGTTTTGCAACGGTTTGGCATGGCAGAGGCAAAACCCATCGGCACACCACTGGAGACGCGGCAGTACCTCATGAGCTTCAATGGAGAAGCAAATGCAGCTGAGCGGCAGAAGTACCAGAGCGCCGTCGGCAGTCTCATGTACCTGATGGTGGCAACCAGGCCGTACCTCGCACAGGATGTGAGCGCTTTGAGCCAGCACATGGCTAATCCCGGACCGAAGCACCAGAAGGCAGTGAAGCGGATCTTCCGTTACCTTGCTGGAACCATCAATATCGGCATCACCTACAACGGCAATGACAACAGCATCATCGGCTACACAGACGCAGATTGGGTTTCAAACCCTAAGGACCGCAAGTCCATCTCTGGACACGTATTCCTCATGAATGGTGGAGCCATCAGCTTGTGCAGCAAGCGGCAGGTGGTCGTGGCGACCTCGAGCACAGAAGCTGAGTACGTATCTCTCAGCTTGAGAGCGAAGGAAGCAGTTTGGCTCCAACGTCTCATGGCAAAGATGAGTGGTAGTGCAGCAGTTCCAGTTCCTGTGCGCGTCGACAACCAGAGCGTAATCGCACTCGCCAAGAATGCTGAGTACCATGCACGCACCAAGCACATTGATATCGCATATCATTTCATCAGGCACATGGTGCAAGAGGGTGCTATCAAGTTGGAGTTTACTCCAACCAGCAAGCAGGTCGCTGATTTCTACACCAAGCCAGTGACCCGTGAGAAGCAGCAGTTTTGCATGAAGGCATGTGGACTCAGCCCACTCTCACTGCGGCAAAGTGGGAGATTGTTGGGAAAGGAGCCATCTGGCTCAGTTTCAGGTCCATAGGAGCAAGCTCCAGGAAAGTACCAGATGCCTGCTCTGATCGCCGATCCGACTTCACCATTGGAAAAATCTGGTGGCAAAATGTCTACGGTCCAAGGTTGAGGCCGATCCAACTGTCGGATTGGGAGATATGAATTTTTGAAGTTTCGGGGGTCATGGACCGTCGATGTCTGGGTGGGCATGAGTGATGGCTCCATGCCTTAGCCTGAGAAAAGAAAAAGGCAAGAGGTCCAGGGCCAAGACCTGATGGGAGAAATATCAAAAAAGGTCCTTGATCTTAGGATTGCCTTGTCAGAGTGTACTGACTAGGATAAAGGTACCTCTCTTTACTTTTTAGGTGAGGTGAGATCCTTGTATGCTAGCCATGGACACATGGCGATTCTCCATGAGTTTGTGGGTTATGTGACTACTAGGAGTGTGCCATGAAAGCATTCTCTAGCTCTCTAGGTTGTGTGTGAGTGGTCAGCCTGATTGCTAGGCTGATTTCCTCCCTTGTGTGAGATTATGGACTCTAGTGTGTGAGCCTTAGCCTCCATGGCTAAGTGGTGTGGCTTGTGAGAGGGCTGACCTGCCCAAGCTCTAGCTCTATATGTACCCCATCATTTTGAGTGATTGAACAACCATTCTTCAGCACAAGTGATGCCCTTCCAATCACACATGCTCGCTGCTCCAAGGCTCCCTCTCTCCTCAAGTTCCAACATTTGGTATCAGAGCCAAGTTCTGCCACTTCCAGCCAGCACAGGCCGTCACTTTGAGAGTGACGGGTTGGGGTAAAACCTTCACCAGATTTCACAATCAACCACTGGATCTTCAAGTTCAAGAGACAAGCTTTCGAACGAGCCCAAGATCGCAAACATCCAACAGTCGGATTGAGAGTTATGCTCAAAACGAGGTCAGCCAGGGCTACACTCTTCTCTATGAGTAAGACTGTCGCCTTGTGATGACCATAACTCTCTCGTTTTTTTGTCAAATTTAAAAAGTGGCACATGCGAATTGTAGTATTTTTCCTAAGCTTTCCATTGGTGCAAAAATATTTGCATTCCATTGATTCTTTTGGGAGAAACGCCGTTTACAAACTGGCTGGTCTGAGTTGGAGTAGGAGCAGAAGCATATCCTGTTTTCAAGAGGGCATATCTTTCAAAATGCCCTGTTGATGATCCTGTTTTATGGGTCGATCTGAAAGGTTTTGAGCTGACTTTTCCAGTGGTGGGCTCAGTTTTTCAAAATTCCCAGTCTGCTGGCATCTACAGTCCATTTTCTGTCAGACAGATTTCTGGCAGAAGCAGCAGCAGAAGCACGGGTAGCGCCTCCATCCAAGGGCAGCGCTGAGCATCACCAAGGCTCAAAATGGCAGCAGCTGGTGTTGTAACAGCAGCCCAGCCTTTGGAGAGGCTGGAGGGACGCGCCAATTTCACGTTTTGGAAGATCCGTACCCGCCTCCTGTTGGGAAAGGAGCCATCTGGCTCAGTTTCAGGTCCACAGGAGCAAGTTCCAGGAAAGTACCAGATGCCTGCTCTGATCGCCAATCCGACTTCACCATTGGAAAGATCAGGTGGCAAAATGTCTACGGTCCAAGATTGAGACCAATCCAACGGTCGGATTGGGAGATATGAATTTTCGAAGTTTCAGGGGTCATGGACCGTCGATGTCTGGGTTGGCATGGGTGATGGCTCCATGCCTTAGCCTGAGAAAAGAAAAAGGCAAGAGGTCCAGGGTCAAGACCTGATGGGAGAAATATCCAAAAAGGTCCTTGGTCTTAGGATTGCCTTGTCAGAGTGTGCTGACTAGGATAAAGGTACCTCTCCTTACTTTTTAGGTGAGGTGAGATCCTTGTGTGCTAGCCATGGACACATGGC
>SZWC01018870.1:0-10803 GCA_023375785.1 Penium margaritaceum | reverse complement strand
TGATGAGTTCGTCGAGTTGTGCCATGTAGACGGTCTCATCAAGGTTTTCATTCAGAAAGGCAACCTTGAAGTCCATTTGATGAGGTGCCAAGCTTCGAAGATGGCCAGGGCAAGAATGACCCGAATCAAACAATACTTGGCCAAGGGAACAAAGGTGTCACTGCAGTTGACACCGAAGATCTGACTGTAGCCACGAGCAAAAATATGGGCTTTGTACGTGCATGGGTCACTTTAAGCATCCAGCTTTTGCTAGAAAAGCTACTTACACAGAACAACGGGTGCATTGGATGGATGGGGAACCAAGGTCCACGTATGTTGCATATTAAATTGCTCAAATTCCTTGAGGGCAACAGCATGCTAGTGAGCACCGTTTGGGCAAGACAGTGAATCCTTGTGAGTGGTGGGATCCACCATCTGGGTGACCTGAGCAATGTCCAGAATTGGCGGCAGAGTAGGCCGTTGAGTAGTAAGGCTCTGCGAGCGCAGTGGAAGAGAAGGGAGAGATGTAGATTGAAGGAATTCCGGGAGAGACAGAGTAGCTGGGAGTGGATCTTGCATGATAGCAGCTGCGACGTGTTCAAGAGAGACCACGAGTGGGAGCATTTTTTCATGTTCATGAACAGTGGCATCCATCAAGAATTTTTTAAGATGCGCATAAGGCAAATCCTCCATGGAGATTAGAGGAGTAAGAACTGGGACTTCATTAGCGATGGAGAAATCTCGGAAACGTTCATTAGAATTTGGCACTGTGATTGCAAATTACCTTTTTTTTGTCGTTGTCCCAAACTTTTATGCATGGCCACCTTCCTCATAGCCAAGGAGGAAGTGTTTCTTGATGTGATATCCAAGCTTGGTGCATTGCTCAGGAGGTAGCCAGGATTATGCCGTGAAGCCAAAGATTTTGAAATAGCTCACTGATGGTTGATGGCCCACCCATGCTTCAGAAGAAGTGGAGGTGCCCGCTTGGAGACATTTACTAGGTAGTCGATTGGCTTCGGAAGCTGTAGTGGCAATCACTTCGGCCCATAATCTTGCAGAGAAACGTGCACTGTGGAGCATGGCTCTGGCTTTTTCAAGCAAGGTCTGGTTCATGCATTTTGCTTTTTCTTTTTGTTGTGGTGTCTTGGGGACAGTGGTCTAATGAATGAAACCTTTGGCTGCATAGAAGTTCTGTAGTTTGGTTTCAACAAATTCTCCTACATTATCAGATCAAAACTTATTCACAGAGAGGTTTTTTTTTTTTTTCAACCTCCCATATCCATGTCATGATACTATCAGGGCCTTCAGCCTTGTGACAGAGAAAATTTACCCACACGTAGTGATTGTAGTTATCAAATAGTACCAAAAATTAGTGCTTTCCTTAGAGGGAGGCCTCTCTGATGTAGCAAAGACAAATGTGGATCAGTACCGGTCTCTACTACGTGAGATGTTGGTGTAGCTGTTGAAGCTTTCTTGTGTCTGGATGCCTAAAAGGCAACCAGTGCAGAGGTGGTCAGCATCAGTGCCAATTCTTGTGGACAGGTCATGGACTTTCTCTTTTGCTGCCATAGTCTTGAGAGTTGCATAGCCAACATGCCCAAGTTTTTTGTGCCAGAGACCTGCCAGTGTTGGTGTAGCCTCCTGAATAAGATCAGTTGTACAATTTGCTGCAAAATCCATGTCAGGGGGATCACAAAGGGAGTTTTCGAGTGATGGTGGTGCTTGAGTGTTAAGGACAGTGAGAAGTCCTTGACAATGTGCGGCAGCTGTAAATTTTCCCTCCGTGGTAAAGACTATGCACTTCTTTTCAGTGTCAAAGACGACCTTCAGCCCTTTGTCATTGAGCCTGGACACTGAGAGAAAGTTAGCAGCGAGTTCAGGTACATAGAAAGTGTTTTTGGAGGGTCTCATAGTTGCCGTTCCCTCAAGTTCGATGACCACTCAACCTGTGCCAATCCCAACTGCCGGTTTGACTCTACTGTCACCAGTCCGTACCGCCTTTGGTGCTGTCAAGTCTTTACATTCAATGCACCAATCTTTGTGGTAGGCCATATGTCGAATGCATTCTGAGTCAATTATCCGTGCAAAAATGCTGGCTGCGATGCGAATGGCACTGTCAATGGAGGAAAATGCCATTTTCTCCAAGACAAGGTGTACTTGGTCATCATCCATCTAAGTTGTCATATGAGTTGAAGTTGACAATTGGAGATGTCAAGGGAGAGCGTCCAGTTGATGTATTGGCATGATTGTGGGTTTGTGTTCTTGGATCCCGTTCTTCCAAGAGTTTCTGCAGGATATCTTGATCTGCCTCAGTTGAGTCATTTTTGTCATCACAAGATTCAGCAATACTTGTAGATAAGACAATACTTGCAAGCTTTGACACGACTTCCTTGAAATCTTGTGTGACCGAAGTCAAAGTGCATGCTGATTTTGAGGGAAACGTCTTTTCTGTAGTGAACACACCCTAAAGGCCCCTTTTTGCCTCAATTTTAACACCAAATATTTGCAAAACGGTTCTCCTCAGGTGAGAATGATCCACGTGGTCTTAGCTTGTTTAGATGAAAAGGAGAGAGCTCCGGGGATTTATGTTGTTGACGGGCATGAGGATATGGTCCGCAGGCCAATATTTATTGAGAATAACTTCTGTCGTGTCCATGGGCTACATTATCTTTGTGGTGTCCTTTATTTCTAGTGTAGTCTACAAATCAGATTCCTCCACACCTACCTCTCTTAAAAAAAATCCTTCTATATGCATAAGGGCTTCGCACAACTTTTCCATGGTCAGTTTGTAAGAAGTTGTAACAGCTGCTGCAGCTTGTGGTTGTGGTGCAGCTACTAGTCCTGCTGCTCGTGCTGCAAGTCCTGCGTTAAGGGCCTTTAGTCGATCATCAAAACTTTGGCCCTGGTCTTGGAAGTTCATTAGTCTTTCAATTGTACTTTCAAACCTGGTGGAGAGGCCATTGAAGAGAATTAACATCATTACTCCCTCGGAGATTGGCTCACCCATTGCTGTAATGCGTCGAGCTGGGGTTTTGATGTAGGCAATGGGTCTTCTACGTTCCAGGTTACAGACTTTGTCATATCTGAGCTTTAGATCCTTCCATGCTTTTCTTGCATCAAGTAGGTTGTCCTTGTTGCAGGTGATGAATTGTGAGCAATCTCTAGCTTGCATGAAAATCAAGGAGAAAGCTTGATTGCACCTTTGTTGCCATTGCTTTTTCTGCTCCATTATTACTACAGGGTCAGGTTCCTATGGTGACGGGTCTGACACGACCCCCCATAGCCCTCTGTTGAGTAATACAAGCTTCCTTTTGAGAGAAAAACTGTGGTATTCATCTCTATCAAAGACAGGCATCTTGAAATGATACCCATTGAACAACGCCATTTTGCTGTACATGTGCCCTTTGAAAATTTGATTGATGAGTTGGGTTGAATGTTGTACCCTTGCTCTGATAACACGTGTTAGAATCCCAATCTCTTGGATCTTTTGGTGCAGTCTTCAAGCCTCTTCAATTCTGGTCAAGAAGTTACAGTCAAAAGCTAAATTTGTGTGGTCTCTGATTTAGATATGCGTCACACACACGTGGATATCGTACTCAGTTAATACACACACACAAGCCTGATTTGCTTGACTAAGCTAGCTGGAACTCAAGTGGACGAGCCTGAAGAATGGCTGAAACAAGAATGAGATCAAACCATTAGGAAATGACAAAGATCTACAACTCTAGATACTACATTCAACTCTAACAGCTAGTCTACTCAAGTATTACGCTAACTGCTAAGTGTCCAGTGATGTCCAATCTTCAGCCCTCCGGTCTTCGGCGTGTCGTCGCTCATCACGTTTCATCGATTAGAGATCCACGAGCACTCTCCTTTCAAATTCTCTGAGACAAGTCAGTGGGCCACAGATCCATGGACTCTCACGTAAGTAGACTCACTCTGCTCTTCATCTATTGTGTTTCCGAATCAGCACATCCTTCGATGGTACTTTTGTAGAACATCAATCAATCAGTCAAAGATGCTCATCTCTCACTTGACTTCCATTAAATATCCCTCTTGAAATCAGTTTTGCAATGCTCTGCTCACATGCCCGAGCCACTATGTGAAATAGTGGAAATTACTTCACAATACAACAAAGTGCTCCACATGTTCTATGGCAGAACACAGGTATCACGGGCAGAGGAGGCATGGGATTACCCTCTCACCTGACCCAGAACATAGAGCGAGAGTAGATAGAGTGAACATAAATAGGCGGAGGGTCAGGGGAGAGAGTGGCGACCTCTCCCCTAGCCCTCTTGCCATTTGCTCTACCATCTCTGGGTTTAGACACAAACGTTTCCTTTTTGTCCACCCACAACCTCTGATTTGTAACCTTCTTGAGAAATGGTATGCACAACACGAGATCGAGTTGCTATGGGGCTATGTGAGAGGGGTCTGAGTTGAGCAATTGTGCAATTAATGCTTTCGACTGTGTAAATGTTTTAACCCATAGTAAAATACAAGTTTCGACGCTTCTTTTTTTTGGCAGGATGCATGTTTGCATTTGCGACAAGCTGTCAGAAACCTAGGTGTGGTTTCAACGTGGCCCGACGGGTCCTCCGTGCTCATGGCTATGTTTTGTGCGGGTGGTTCTGAGTCTGAGCGTGAGCTTTCTGGTCGCCTCACGCTATGTTTCTGGCAGTTGAAGATAAATGCGAGACAGTCACTTTTGCGAAGAGAAGAACGCGATTTTACATTAGTTCGTTTAGCATGGACATGATCTAAGAATTTGTAGGGCTAGTCATGAGCTCTCCAACGCACCAAACCGTGCGCAATTCGGATCACTGTAGCTCCCGCTACGTCATCCGAAGCGCAGCACCCCAAATCAGCCGCTCAGTCGGCGGCGCACCACGTCGCCCGCCGAGGCGCCCTCACACATCAAGGACCCATCAAAACGCCATTCCGGAGGTGCAGATGTCCCTACGCATAGTGGCGGCGCCCCTCGCGCCTTTGGGGTCTGTTTCGATGAGTTAGTCATCGAGTTTGGTGATGGGGATTGATGTGGGTCAAAACCTGTTTGCGGACATCCAGTCACAATTTCGACCAAGTCCCTGAGTAACAAACTGTAATACTGAGTTTCGGACTCCGAGCCAAGATTTTGGCTAAGTCCATCACAAACAAACTGCACTCCTGAAATCCGGCGGATCATCCACCAAACGCCTCGGCAGATATTCCGGAGCAAAATCCCCAGATGGCATTTTGTTACTCGTTCCGGTCAATTATTCACCGGAAGTCGAACCACGGACGGCTGCCAGAACCACTGCGCACACCCCAACTTTGGAAGCCCATATCTCCCTCGTTACTAGTCCGATTCCGGTGAAACAACTTCCATCGGATTCAGCGACTTGTCAACTTTTAGGGACAATCCTCCATTTTAGGATCTGAGCAATCATCGAGTCGCCACATTCGTCGACAAGGAGTTTCTTCTCTTTGGCGGCTCGTCGGCGCCTTCCGGCGCCGCACTCGGGGATGTAGAGGGGAAAATCGACAACACAAGCAACATGGATAAGAGAAGTATGCTTGTCATTAATTTCTGTTTAGAGCATGGAATCAGGCTTCATCATCCATGGAAAAGTGTAATTCATTCCGCACGTCCAAGCACAAAATGAATTAAAAACCCCCTTAAGAGATGACTGATCTGAGTGGACAGCTTGCAGCAGCACGGTTGAGTCCAAACAATCCCCTCTTAGGAAAGACCATGGTCAAACCATCGGCGCTCTATCTGACAATGGTTGGACTGAGAGGTGGCGATGGTTCTATGCATTGGGCGAGGTTTTTTTTGCGATTTTTGTTGGAAAAAAAATTGCAAAACATGGCCGCTTTGTAGTCATGCAATACACAACCAAAACACCATGGGAAAAAAACCTTCTTCTCTCCCATAGCAATGAATTATATCATACAGTAAAGACAATTTCTACCAGGCAGTTTCCTACGGATGCTTCCCTATGTACCACGGCGATATCGCAGACACATGGATAGAAGTTTGGAAATAAACAAAGGGTAGTTTGACCTCAAGGCCCTATTGAGTGGTGCGACTCGATAAGGTGACCCTTTTTGCTCCATTCTCAATTTCGAGGCCTTCACGACCGATTTCACCAACCATGGAGCCCTTCCAATTGATCTAAGAAACAAAGGGGCCCTTCAGCTTTCCCTTGATGGGATTCGTGAAGCTGGCGATGTCGCAAAGTGGACACGCGCCCTTGACCGTCCAAGGCCATTCTCGTCGATTAATAGACCAAATTCACCTGACCATGCTTGTTGCGCATCCGGCAATACATGGATAAACTGACTGAGCCTGAACGTACCATCCTTCGAAAAGTCCAAAAGCACTTACCAAAGGACTGGACGGACGTTTTACTTGACAACGCAGGAGACGACACCTCACGTTTTGAATATTGGTGCCTCACAGGCAAAAAAAACAAACCCCCCAACATCATATATAGGGTCTACATATGGAAGCTCTTGCAACCCCCCTTTTCTGAACTTTCGTCCTACCGCTGTAAAATCTCTATGGACAATGGCACGAATTTCAAGAACCCTACGGCCTTCCTCGTCTCCATGATTGTACGCTCTTTCGACAACATTTGAACACTGACATCTTATCAATCCACAACAAAATACAGAAGAAGAAACTCAAGAAATTTCTCTGCCACCTTCGAGCACAGCCACCAATATGCCACATAGACTATGTTCTTTCACGGCCTCAGGCAATCATCCACAAATCTCTCAGATCGATCTTGCACAACTAACCTACCCAAAGGGGGGCCAGGTATTTAAGGGAAGCAGGTAAAACTGATCTCTGAACCCCCTTTTCACATGGTTATGACCAGTGGAAATAGATACCTTTAGGGGTGGAGGTTCAGTGGGTGACTTTCTCGTGAGGGAAAGAAGTCCCACATAACCTTGCGGATCTTTATCGGATGGTTACCTATGCTGGGATGATTTTGGTCACCTAAGGCGCGGTTGGAAGACTTCACTGTAATGGTGCCAGTTCAAAGGCTCACCACCTAAGGCTCTCTCTAGTGCCGCGGAAAAAAAAAAGCCAAGCAGGAGGCGAGAAGTTTCCATTCGCAATTGTTCCAAACTTTTACCGTCCCTATCCAGGATGACTAGTTGCGTTGACTGACCACGTTGACATGCGAACGATCCCAAGGGCTCTTTTCTACATGAATAGGGGAGCTGCTGGGTCGATGGCCTGTTTGACTTGGCGTCGAGAGACGCGGTACGACTGCCCTAGCACCGTCGATTGCGAGAGTCGATCGGCGGCCCATGTGGTAAAAAGGGCGCTTTCGCGGGACGCTGGCTTGGTAAAAAGCATCGTGTACCGTTGAATGGCGACACGTTCGTAGGATATCCGGTGAAAAGTTCGGCAATCGAAACGCCGCTTTCGTTGAGAGGAAACACCATGGGAATCTAAACTGGAAACCCTGAATGTTACGAGGGGGTTTTCCGAAAGCAATTCCCTTTGACGATTTCGAGGGAGAATCCAGAGAGAATGCGAAAGTACCTCGAGTCAACGGCCAAGAGGTCAAACAGAAAAGGACAACACAATAGCCAGCATGCAAAAAGCAGCCATCTACCGTTGACTCGCCGTCACTGTCACCTCATACGAGATCGTTTTCGAAGTTGCCGAAATATAAATTTACGTATGCGAAAAAACGTATGTAGACTATACTCCGCCTTTGTTCAAAGGGAACCTCCGAGGTTGAAAGGGAACCTCCGGGGTCCGGGACGAGCTCATACCTCAATGAAACCCACAAACCCTCAAAGGAACGCGTATACTATTTTTGGGAAACAATTTCGACGCAAGATCGGGAAAACTGACGGTTAATGTGCGAATGGAAGCTGACGAATTTCAACCGGTAGATATTTGCTTTGTGGTGGGTAATCGGGCGCGCTGTTTTGCTGAGTAGAAACATTTTACAGGGAGATGACGTAGCGCTTCCGGCCAAGAATGGGCCGCACTATTTAGCCGTAAACTAGTTGCGCATCTGCGTGCCCGATCACTGACCAGGACTGACGCGGTTCGACTGACATCTTAAACTTCAACCCTGTGCCTTGCAAAAGCTGTCTCACCCAGGGCTGCTCGTCGTCAGCCGCGAAAAATGACGATACAACAAAAGCGATCAGCACGCTGCGTTTGCTACACCACACTCCTCCTGGGTCTCGCCTGTATTATCGTCTGCTCCTCCCTTCTAAAACCGGCCTCGGCGCAAATCCGGAATGGCGAAGTCGTAATCCGAAACGCGTTTACCGCCATGGCTTGCAGGGGCGTCTTCAAAACGTACCTTCAGCTCTTCAGAGCATCAGGTGTGCTCCTCCTTCCGTAGCTTCGTGACCAATCACTCGTCACACTTTGTTTCGTCGCAACTGCACTGCTGTTGCCAATGGTGTGTGCGGTATGTCACGCAGAAAGCTGAATCTTGGTTAGAGGTGATGACTGCAGCGATGCTGCCTTGCGATGTTTGACCTTATTCAAACCCTAGAGTTGTCGGCCACCCTGGCGGCCAGATGACATCTTGGCAGCCTCGGCAAACGAGAATACCCCTTTCTCAATAGGAGGTGCGCGTGAGATGGTCGCGTCGATTTTCACGTCACGATTGATTGGGGGAGAGCTTTCCGTGGGGGAAGATGTGCAGGCAGCTGGGTAATCTTTCGTGCGCCTCGACGCCGAGAGACTGAGTGCTCTCGTTTGCCTAGGCTTTTGCGTGCGCGCGTGTGGGCATTGGGCAGTTGTCCGGTGCTCGCGCAATTGCAAAGTACCCGATCAAGCGGTACACCATGCAGCTCGGTACAAGCGGAGCTACAGCTTTCAACTGTCTTTGCCCGACAGCCGGCCCTCACCTACCCAGTTGATATTAGGGTAAAGAGCGGCAAGCTAGACTGTACCTCAGGAACAACTTGGTATATCTGAAGTAGACTTCGGACGTCTAGCACCCTCGAAATCTATACGCGGGATGCTTGAAGGCCCAAATCTGAGCCTTCATCTAGTACCTGACTGACTGTCAGCCGCTGATGTCACTAGCCCTCTTCCAACTCGCTTTCCGACCTGTTCAGCAAAACAGCGCGCCCGATGGATGACTTTATCTCCCAGTTTGCAAACTGTGAGACAGCTCCATCCCCCACTTTGCGAACTGGGAGACGGCTCCATCTCCCAGTTTGCAAAGTGGGAGATGGCTCCATCTCCCACTTTGCGAGCTCGTCCCCGTCAACGGCGTGGTGCTGCTGCGTGCGAGCCTCCAAAGCAGCAAGGAAGCCAATGCGCGTACCCCCAGCACACGTTGGGGTGGAGTTGGGAGTGGGACGCGGGGTGTGGAGGCGATGCGCACCTCGTACAGACCAAAGAAGTGCCACACTGTGGCGCCCACCAAGTCACTGTGCACTGCGCCGGGGCGGCTGTCAGTCGCGTAGTACCAGACGTTAAAGCAGGGATCGGGGACAGTCGCGACAGTGCACATGTCACTGGTGAAACTGTTGTTGTGCTCCATCTTTATGCGCACCATCATCACGGCAGTTGCCAGGGGTCCAGTGTAGAAGGAGGTGCATGCTTCCAGCAGTTGGTTGTACCATAGGGTGCTGGAACTGAGGGTGGCTTAGAGGTCACCCTCGGCAACCTGCTGAACTTTGGCAAAGGCCTCCAGCGTGCCAGCCACCACAATCAGCATGTCCCAGGTAGCTCCTCTCAGCTGCCAGCGCAGATGCTCCTCCTTGTGGTGCCCTGGGTACTGCACTGTGACACTCTTCAGCTGCACTAGCCCCTTAATTATCTAGTGGGTGGAGTCCCAGCGGGTCGGGCAGTCGTTGGTGAGGCCGAGGCCCCGCATTTCCTTCATGGTCTTCCACACATGCGGGCGCTGACGCGACCCACGGACATGGTTCACCAGCCACACCAAGTCAAATCAGAGGTGTGTGTTGGTGTACCTTCCAGTCAGGGAGCATGCAGGGTTTACCGCCGTAACCATCGCAAATCAACGAAGTGGTAGACAAGAGCAAAGAACGCTTAAGGGCATGACGTACCTCGTGTAATGGGTAGCACACAGGTGGTGAATGTCTACGTTGGCTGCAGCACGTGCGAGCAGCCCTTCTGGAAACAACTCAGCAGCATACTTCTTGTGGTGGTGCTTGGCAATGTGCGCCTGACATCTTGTACTCCTTGGGGCATAAAGAGCACCATTGGTAGCCTCGGTTTGGCAACGGCTTAAAGAATTAGCGCACTGCAGATCAGAGAGTGATCTCCTTCTTCGTAGTGTCTGGAGCAGGAACAGGTGGTGGCACAGATGCAGTGGCGTCGACTGGAGTGTGTGCCGGCACGGCTTGGGTACTGCCCCCCACGACGGGTGAAGTGCAAAAGCGGGAGGATGACAAAGGCACTAACAAACGGCAATAAATGATTCAGACAATTCCGACATATGAATTGTTTGATTGTTGGGTAACTAACCGGTTGTTGGCCAAAAAATCTAAAACTCCATGCGATAAAGTTTCAGGTTCCCACACAATCAAAAACAGTCTTAAAGGTCTGACCATTTATTTGCATTTTTCACAGTTCATATGCGCTCATCAATTACATTGAAAAAGCCGAGTCAAAGCAACTCAACTCGAATCAAACTTTCAGATCTCCCTCCAACTCATAACTGACTCGGTTCAAAATCGCAGAACAACTATCCGTTCAACTTTGATCCGTTGAATTCACGATGATAGCAATCTTCCCTTCAATTGCTTCTGCAAATAGAAATCATTGATCAAATTGATAGCACTACTTGCACCCACTTCCCCTCTTCTGCCCCC
>SZWC01018869.1:30469-55022 GCA_023375785.1 Penium margaritaceum | reverse complement strand
CCCCCCCACCCCTCCCCCCCACCCCCCCAACTCTTGCAGCCCACCTACCCACCCACCCGCCCGCCGATCGAGGCCCTCGCGATTAAGGGCCGCGATGGAACGGGCGGCCGGTGGGCTGCTGGGAGGCAGGGGCAGTGGGGGGAAGCGAAGGGAATTCGCTAGGGATTACTTTCGACGGGAGTTTGTAGGAATCCCGGCTCCATCAATGGGGAGTCGAAAATCCCTTTCTTTATTTTACATTTTGTTCAACTTTATACCCTCTTTTGATGTACAAACTATAAACAAACCCACCCGCCTAATTACACCCAGGGTTTTTAGGTAAATCTTTGCGCAAGCAATTGTTGGTGAGAGACAGCTTCCTAGCACCGCTAACGCTGGCGCGGCAGTACAAGCTGGCCAGCTAACTCACTTGCACACACAGGTGGAGGTGAGAACAGCAAGGAGTGGGCTAGGGACACAAGCTGCAAATGTTGAAACGTGCAGAGAGAGATGACAACTGAGGTCTGGGCAACCCAAATAGCGTCATGGACCTAATGCACACACACACACGGCGCTCAAGGGCGCTATTTTCTAGCAGGACAAAACAACGGCAAAAACACAGTTTTGGCCATAATTCCCTGCAGGCACGTCAGAACGACGAGCCGTTTGAACCAGAACGGCCACACCGACGAGATCTACGTCCTGATAGGCTGCACGCCTACGTGCTGTGACACAGCACGAATCCAGAAAATACGGAGGTCTTCTGGGCGCCCGCCGCCGCCGGCCGCCAGCCTTCTGCCACTGTCCCGAATCTCATGGATCTGCACGTAAATGGACATGAGCCGAGGGGTCACCGTAAGCTGTGTACGACACACACAACAACACTCCCCCATGACCGGAGAGCAAAACACGTCCATGCACATGCAGACACTGACGCTGTATAGAGCAAGACACGCACAACCGCTCTAGGAAGCAGGCACACCACACGCAAGGTGGCACATGAGGAATCAACCTGCAACAGGGATGGGGCAGAGTCCAACGGAACCAGTGGCCGCATGAAACTTCGAATGACCCAGAGCCTTGGTCAGGAAATCCGCGCACTGCCTGTCAGTGCTCACGTGGATGACTCGGATCTCACCACGATCAACCAGATCACACACAAAATGGTGTTCGACATTGATGTGCTTTGTGCATGCATGGAACACACCTGAGTTCTTGGCGATGGCCTCCGCGCTCATGTTGTCACACTGGAGGACCACGGGGGGAATGGACTGATGCAGTTCACGCAACAAACGGACGAGCCAGACACATTCCGTTGCACCGGCGCCTAGGGCAACATACTCTGCCTCAGCAGTGCTACGTGCGATGCAGTCCTGTTTCCCACTTCGCCATGACAATGCAGTGCCTCCAATGAGAAAGATGTAGCCAGTGCGGCTCTTGTCGTTTCGAATCTACGCCCAGTCACTGTCTGTGTACCCATCGAGCACAACTGACACCTGCTTGCGAAAGCACAGACCGAAGCGTGCGGTGGACAGGATGTAGTACACACACCGGACAGCGGCCTCCAGTGTTCGCTGGTGTGGAGCCTGCGAGAACTGGGCGAGCAGGTTGACAGTGAAGGCAATGTCGGGCCGCGTCATGGTTGCAAAGTACATGAGTGAGCCGATCACTCGCAGGTACAGGGTCACATCGACTGGCTCCCCCAGGTCAGCTGGGTCATCCACCTTCAGGGCGGTCTGCCCCTCAGGGGTCATGGGCGTGGAGGCCGGGCGAACGGCCGCAAGAAGGTCGGCAAAGCGCTCCCCCACAGTCTTCGCGTAGCGTCCCTCATGGATACGGAGTGTGCGGCGGCCACGGTCACGCACAATCTCCATCCCCAAAAAAACAGAGGCCTCACCAAGGTCTTTCATCTTGTAGGCCAAGGTGAGAACGGCCTTGGCTGCATTCACTGCTCACAGGTCGGGCGAGGCCATCAGAAGATCGTCCACGGTGACGAGGATGGCAGCAAGTGGTGCTGGGGACTGTGAGAGAAACAAAGATGTGTCAGCATCACTCTGAACGTACCCAGCTCGTCTCAGCGTGATGGTGATCTCCTGATTCCAGCAGCGAGGAGACTGTTTCAGGCCATACAAGGCCTTCCGCAGCCAGTACACACGACCGGTACCATCCTCAACGCCGAGAGGCTGGACCATGTAGATTTCCTCCTCAAGGTCCCCGTTCAGGAACGCGTTTTTGACATCCATCTGGTGGAGTTCCAAGTCGTGCTGTGCCACCTGGCTCAGCAGAGTGAGCGTGGTTGTCATTCGACCAACGGGAGCAAAGGTCTCGGTGTAGTCCACGCCTAGGACCTGAGAGAAGCCTTTTGCTGTCAGGCACGCTTTATAGCGTTCCACAGTGCTGTCTGGTTTAAGCTTCTTGCGGAGAACCCACTTGGCCTTGATAGCCTTCCAATTCTTTGGCAAGTCCACCAGCTCAAAGATGCCATGCTCTCGGATGGCATCGAGCTCAGCCTGGCAGGCACCGCGCCACTGCTCAGCGTCTGGGAGTGACAAGGCCTCTGGTAGGCTGGTGAGATCAGGAGATAGCACTGGCGCACTGTGTGTAGCCAGGGCATACACCACAGAGGGAGGGTCGACCGTCACCATGGACTCAGCGGCGTCACGAGCAAGACCGCACTCATGAGCTAGTAGTGCCATACCAGTGGCACAGCCTGGGTGAACTTCACCAAGACCGTGAGCACTCAGGCCGAGGGCCTTCGTGCCCGGGTCACTGCTGACGACGCTGCACGTGGGACGAGGGCGGAGACGTCCGCCGGGTGCCCGTGTGTAGGGGGCCGACGGGGCAAGAGCACACGCCGGTATGGACTACACGGCAGGTGTGTCACCTGAGGCTGGCGTGGCCTCAACAGCTGGGGGCGGGCCCACGGCGGACGCCGGAGCGTCCGCAGCTGGAGGCAAGGACGGGTCAGAGCCAGGCGCGGATGCGGATGCAGGGTCACTCAGAGCCTTAGACGCGGAAGCAGGCGCGGGCTCAGACAGAGCCTCGGACGTAGAGGCAGACTCGGACGCAGACTCAGGCACGAGCGAGAGCGGAGAGTCGGGGGTAGAGGAGCAAGCCAGAGACGAGGCATAGCTGGGGGTGCCGGTGGGCACAACCGCTGGGGACAGCCCCGGGGGTGCCGGCGACGGAGTGACTGCACTGGACGGGGACACTGGGCCAACCGTGCCAGGAGCCTCCCCCACACTACGGGGTCCGGAACACCCAGGGGCATGAGCAGCACGCAGCGCGTGGATGCGAGCAAGGTCACGAAAGGTGAGATACTCGAAGAAGAGAGCGTTACGGGACTCCACAATGCGACGGTGCTCAGGGTCCCATAACCGCCAGGCCTTCGACCACGGGACGACACCAACGAAGGCGCAGAGGTGGCCACGCGGGGAGAGCTTCCTCCCCTGCTGCTTCGGTGTGAACCAGACGTAGGCAAGGGCGCCCCAGACGCGGACGAGGTGCAGGTCCGCGCGACGCCCATACCATAGCTCGTAGGGCGTGCAGTGACCTGAGAGGGGGCCGTGGGGAATGCGGTTCCACACCCAGGTCATGTACGCCATGCCCTCAAAGGCAAAGGCCTCAGGCATGGCGCTGTCCGCGCGCATGGCGCGGATTGCATCCTCCATGGTGCGGTTCCAGTGCTCGGAGACACCATTTTGCTAGGGGGTGGTGGGGGCGGAGAGATTGTGGAAGACGCCAAGCTCGGTGAAGGAGCGGGCCATGTCACCGAGGTACTCGCCGCCGCGGTCAGAGCGGAAGGTCTGAAGGCGGTGGTGAGACTGGCGCTCGGCCATGACCAGCCAAATACGGACGGCAACAGCGGCATCGCTCTTCTGTCGCAGACTATAGACCCAACGCATGAGCGTGAAGTCATGAGTCAACGTCAAGACAAGGCGATCGCGGTCCTCCTGAAACTCGACAGGGAGCGGACCCATGAGGTCAGAGTGGACAAGCTCCAAGGGCTGACGGGCCCTGGAGACAGACGTAGGATAGGTGGACCGGTGCATTTTTCCTTCAGCACAGGCCAGGCAGTCGGCCGCGGGCGGCGCCTGGAAGGACGCCGCATCAAGACCAAGAGCGGGCTGAGTGCGGACCAGTCTGTCGACTGCCCCCAGGTGCACATGAAAGAGGCGTATATGCAGGAGACGGTGATGCTCCGGGGACAGAGCACCAGCGACGAAAACACATTCAGTGGGAGACGGAGGCAAAGGGGGTGCACTGGCACAGGACCCAGAGATGTGATACAAATCATCGACGACCGTCCCACTGAGGACGGTCTCCTCGGTATCACGCACAAAGATGCGAGCATCGGCAGCTGTGTGCCTGACACCCAGGCCCATCTTGGTGCAAGCACGGACAGACAGCAGACTGAGTTCCAGATCGGGGATAAAGAGGACGTCGGAGATGTAGACAGGACCAGCGGGCCCGGTGAACTGCACAACCCCAACACCCTGGACAGGGACCTCATGGCCAGCTACACTGCAAACACAGCGAATGGTGCCAACTGGGTGTAAGACAACGAAGGTATTACGGCGACACGTCATGTGGTGGGTGGCACCAGAGTCAACAACCCAGGTGGCGTCGATGACATGTGTACAAGGGGCAACGTGGCACTTGGCGACGGAACAAGGCGCGGTGGCGAGACGCTCAGCGGCGGACATGACAAGGCGCAACAGGGTCCCGTCACTCACCATGTCGCGAAGTAGAGTCTGGTCGAAGTTGCTGAAGACGCACGCGTAGTCGGGGTGAATGCCGTAGAGGATGATCTGGAGTGCGGAATACTACGCAGGGGCATCGTCTCCTAGCTCCTTGTACAGCTGGATCGCCCGTCGCCAGTAATCGGCTGCAGACTCCTGAGAAGTCAGGCATAGGGAGTTGAAGTCGGCGAGGCGTTGGGATGTCAGAGCCAGGGTGGCGCCCTCAAAAAGATGGACTGCCAGTGCCCACGCCTCGCGAGGGTTAGCTCCTGAGCCGGACAGCGTATCGCCAAGGAACCGACTGAAGTCTTTGGTGAAGTTTGGGGAGGCCTTCATCAGACCGGAGGCGGCGTGGACCGCCATGTGCGTCTGGGCGGGGTGAGACGCCTGGTACGGGGTGAGGTAGTAGGTGAGGACTCCCTCGCTCATTGTCCACATGCGAAAGCGTGGCTCCCAAGATTTGTAGTCGTTCCCAGCCCGGAAGATGGGAGGGTCCGACTCAAACCACTTGGGTAGCTTTACCGTCGGTAGAGCGACGGCTTCAGCCATCACAGGACCAGGCATAGAGGAGGAAACCCCCTTCCCCAGGTGGGCCCGCAGAGCCAGCTCCTCAAATCTCAGAGGGTGACAAGACGAGCTCAGGCCGGCGTTGGCACAAAAGCTCGTACCCTGGAGGGCGGCACTAGCCTCACGCGCTCTACGGCGTGCCTCCAAGGGGATGAGGTGTGTGCTCGCAGCAGCTCTTCCTCATCCTCCTTGCCAGAGTCAGAGAGGGTCTCTGCAACCTCATCTGCATTGTTGTCGAGAGCGAGGTGATCCTCGCTTGGGTCTGCTGACGGGTGCTGTTGCTGCTACTGGGCCTGTTGCTACTGAGGCAGGAGGCCTCTGATCAGATCCTGTAGCTCACCGATCTGCTTCGTCAGAGTGTTGCGACTCTCCGCCTGTAGGTCAGCCAACGCGTGCACTTGGCGCGCCAATGTCGTCGGGCTCGGTGGCCGCTGCTGCTGTTGCATCGGCTGCTGCTGTCGCTACTGCTGCTACTGCTGCTGCTGCTGCAGAGGCTGCTGCTGTTGCTGCTGCTGCTGTTGCTGCTACTAACATTATGGTGATGATGGCGGTGCCCAGCGTTGGTCGCTGACGGAGCTGCCCTCGGCAGCTACATTGGTGGTGGCGCTGGCGGGGGTTTGCTTCGACATGATGACCGGTTGCTCCCTCCCAAATTTTTTTTGTTGTTGCGGAAGACCTCAACATGGAACCTCGCCTCCGCGAAACTTCTCCGTGGAACGTATTCGCGGACCCCCTCCGCGGTACACCTCATCGCGGAGGTTCACCGCGGATTACCAGCGATGGGCTCGGCGGAGGGGTGCGGCGGAGCTGCGGAGCTGTGACGGGGTGCCGTGAACAGCCACCGCGGTTGCGCCGGTGCAGAACACGGCGAAGTTCCGCGAGCTGCTGGGGCACCACGGTCGGCACGTTCCACAACTGTCGCGGAGCGTCCGCGTCGGGAGGCCACGGAACTGTTGCGGACTCGAGACCGCGGAGCACCGGCGAGTAGCGCCGGCGTGTTCCGGAACGGCCGCGGAGCTGCCGCAATAGGATGTCGCGGATCTGCGGAGCACTGCGGATCTGCCGCGGCACTTGTCGCCGCAAGGAGGTGCAATCGGAATGCTCCGTTTCACCGCGACACTCGTCGGCGTGGTCCGTTGCGGCCGCGTAGTTGCCGCGGCTGCTGCGGATACGTCTCCGCCGCAAAAGACCGCAGATGTCGCGGAACTACCGCAGAACGGCCGCGAAATGGCCGCGGAACGGCCGTGAAACTCATAAAAAACGGTGGAAACGGTGGTGGGTCCTCCCATGACTTCCCGCCGAGGCAGTGGGTACTGCTGCTGCTGCGACTCCAGGCAACGGCTGCGGTTGCTCACTGCTACTGCGGTTGCTACGCCTCTGCTACGCAGCTGTGCGAGCACTGGCTTGCTGCTCTGATACCATGAGAGATAGCTTCCTAGCACCGCTGACGCTGGCGCGGTAGTACAAGCCGGCCAGCTAACTCACTTGCACACACAGGTGGAGGTGAGAATAGCAAGGGGTGGGCTAGGGACACAAACCCAAGCGTCAGAAGCTGCAAATGTTGAAACGTGCAGAGAGAGATGACAACTGAGGTCTGGGCAACCTAAATAGCGTCATGGACCTAGTGCACACACACACGGCGCTCAAGGGCGCTATTTTCTAGTAGGACAAAACAGTGGCAAAAACACAGTTTTGGCCATTATTCCTTGCAGACACGTCAGATCGACGAGTCGTTTGAACCAGAACGGCCACACCGACGAGATCTATGTCCTGATAGGCTGCATGCCTACGTGCTATGACACAGCACAAATTCAGAAAATACGAAGGTCTTCTGGGCGCCCGCTGCCGCCGGCCGCCAGCCTTCTGCCACTGTCCCCAATCTCATGGATCTGCACGTGAATGGACATGAGCCGAGGGGTCACAGTAAGCTGTGTATGACACACACAAAAACAGTTGGGCCCCGCAGTAGCAGGGCCCAACAGGTTCCCCTTTAACAAATGGGGAGTCTCCGACCCCCCATGCGAACTCCCTGCAAACCACTTATGAAAAATCACAAACCCTTCTATTACCGAGTTTGTGATGATTAGGTCAAAAAAGTGACATCGGCATGCAACGCAGCATCAATACGACATCAACATGCTATCATTTGACAAACGAGAGGGGTATAATGTTGATTTTCTATGCTTGCAAACTCTCGTCCGTGTGGAAGGGGCGGATCAGGCTTATTGTTGCAAGGAAGGGGCAGATCAGGCTGATTGTTCAGACATGGGGGTAGATGGGACTTATTGTTCCGAGCTAGGTGGAAAACAGGCTTATCGTCCGAAACAACGGGTACATGGTCATTCCATCCATTCCTAAACATCACATGCAAAATACCCAAGTGCCAAATAAGTTTGTGCTTTTCAATGATGTGGGGGTAGCACACACATTTATCCTTTGAGGCATTATTCGTTTTCACACTAATAAAGTGAAAATTCACTCATCCTGATCGATACCTTGAATGTTGTACATGTAAAATGTTGAGTTTGGGCCAGAAACGTCCTCCGCAACCACGTGCAAGAAACAATGAAGCGCACTTTTGAGTAGGGTACAATAACCATGTACCCCTCGTTTTAGACAATAAGCCTGATTCCCCCCTCGCTTGGAACAATAAGCCCCATCCGCCCTAGCGTCGAAACAATAAGCCTCATCAGCCCCCGTCCCATAACAATAAACCTCATCCGCCCCTGCCTTAGAACAATAAGCCCCGTATATCCCTCGTCATTGTTGAACTCTCATTGTGCCTGTGTATTGTTCATTTTCTATAGTAGAAGGGTTAGCTGGTATTCATTTCACACTGTTTTAAGGTAGTGCACTTGATTTCTTGCATACACACGTCATGCATGTATGTGAGTCACGCGTGATCGTGTGACGACGTGAACATTACTGCTTATGTACTTAAACTTTATTCTGTTCAACGTAGCATTTATGTTGTGAAAATGTGGGTATACTTTCGTTCCAAACATACTCCATTTCTTTCGGCTCTCTTACATTCCACATACCAAATATCTACATGGTTGTCGTCACAACGTGAGCATTATCGTGGTTGCATCAAACCACCCCTGTCCATAAGGGACCATACGCTGGCAGGCATTCATGTAGTGGCATCCATACATGTTGTCGATCCTAAGAATTGCCTTTCCAACTCAGGAAATGGTAAGCGGGCCAATCGGATTGCGCCGCTAAATGCTTTAACAGGTGTCCCTAAGGCAAATTCGGTGGCAGCCTATCTTGAGCGACTGTTGACATGTCACTGTCACATTAGTGCAACCACCGGTCGCCATGGATATGCGCCAGGGTATGAGGCGGCATGCTTGAAAGTAGGTTTCCGTCGATCAATAAGGACATGCGCAAGGCTACGATGTTGTATGCTTGGAGGTACGTTTTCGCGGACTGTACCCTCATCCTACGCGTCTCATCATTCTCCGTTGGTCCGGCTAGGGGACGAGATGTCTGAGCATTGTATCTCTCTGCTTCCTCCAGTCTCATTCATTCTTGCATCGTCATCGTTGATGTCGTCGGCGCTACCTCCAACCATGCCACTGTTGCAGCTGCGTTCCGCATGACATCCTCATGGTGGACTAGGTCGTAGAGCACATCGCTAAGCCTAATTAGGCAAGTAGATAGGATGTATAGCTTGCTACATTATGGATGAAATAGCCGCTATTTCAGATGGCTTCCCAACTTCACACGTTGCGTCTAGCCACACAACCAACTCCGAATGAGAACGATTTTACCCCCGCTCTCGATCCTGCTCCGTGGTGGTACCCCGATAACCCTCCTTCGAACAACACATCAGGAACATTTGACGATGTAATGCTTTGGTTGGACACGGATTGGAATGATGACTGGTTTCAATGGCGGTTGGACAAGTGGGACGCTCTCCCACAAAACCAAAGCCGGACCGGTAAGGGTAATGATGAGTTACCCAAAGCTCCGGGGTCTCCCGATGTCTGGGAAGCCCGACCGGTAAGGTATCACATGTGTCGCCGTCGTGTCTTGTGTCTCCCACATGGCCACCTTGGTCATTCCTGCCTTTTTCTCTAGTTGTTTTTTGTTTTTTGTTTGTAGCTGAAATTGGGGACCAAATGCGTTCCTTCTTCATTGGTGTCTTCTTCTTGTACTTGAAAAAAATGCTCTCTATCTTGTAATGTGCTTATCTAGATAGGCGATTACGACGACAAACGATGTCACACATCCAAGAAGAACAAGCAGATGTAGAAGGAAGCGAAGGAGGAGATGGTGTTCGACAACATGGATGCTACACGAGTGTATGTGGAGGACTACTCAGTCGGTAACCGCATCGGACTGAAATGGGTTTTTTGTGAGACTGGATGATTCCATATTACTTGTGGCGAAGCCAAAACCAAGAGTTGTGCATGGCTCATGCGTTACAACCAAGTTTGAACATGTCATCATGTCACACTACACCGAAGGCCAAAAGTGCATCCCCAACATCGGGCGCGGGAATCCCGTGAGGCAGAAAGGCTGGGAAGCAAGCAAGATCTCCAAGGCTCTGCAACCTGACCCCACGTAATCCACTGCTACCCTGCGACAGGCTCTCCACGAAAGGACCGGTGTGAACATCTCTAGCAACATGCTCTACCATGCCAAGACACATGCCCAAGAGAAGTTGTCCAAGAGAAGTTGTCCAAGAGAAGTTGATGATCGCAAGAGGAGTGACACATGGAGCCTGTTTCTCTTGAACCTTGAAGAGGTATGTCACAATGTATGGTTCTTTTTCTTCCATCGTAATTGCAAGTATTCTTTCCTTCTTTTCAAAAACGCATGTCCACGTGCTCCATACAGCTAACACGTGTCAACCCAGGAACACATGCCATTGTCCACAAGGACACAAGCAATCCTTCCTATGGTCATTTGTTGCTCCTGGAGCCGCCAAAATTGGCTTTCAGTACAGTTGCAGGATTGTGACGATGGACACAACTTTCCTCAAGAACGGCCACAAGCAGGTCCTCTTGCTTGCTCAATTATTTCATGCCAATGACCATGAAGTCCCTATTGTAGGCCATAGGGACCTAAGCTCTAGCACGGACGGAGGATGAGAAGGGATGGAACTTTTCCTATGCACAGCTTGCTCTTGCCTATCCCACTGCTTGACATGCTGGATCATGCATCATCACAAATAGGGAGAAGGGGCTATAGAAGGCCATGCAGAAGTACCTCACCGGCACCACTCACACCTTTCGCGCCTAGCACATACGTGAGAACGATTGCACCAGCTACGAGAAAAAGGCCGCACACTAGGCATGGAAGTATGTCCATACGATGAATGTCGAGCAGTGGGAGAAGGCCACTTGCAAACTTGCATCAAGTTTGTGCGTCGTCGTATGTGTATCTCTTTGGACGGGAGGGGGAAGATGGGGTAGTTTTCAGGGGGTACCTCTCTAGAAGTGGACCCGCCTCCACTGCCCTTCGGGCAGAGGAGGCCATACCACGTTGAGTGCTGCCAAGAGCTCAAACGACTGCACTACAGGTCACAGAAAGTTGTACCCATACTATTGCTTTGTGTCGATCTACCCTTTTGTTCAAGAATTATTCTCCACCAGTTGCGTCTATGCAGAAGAGGCAAAAACTGCGCTAGCACCAACACAGTACAAACAGCTTCTCCACTGCCTTGTAGTGGCATGGGAGTACATCGTGACAGAGGAGGGGCCCAACGCTGCTAGAGTTTCTGGGACGAAAAATTATTCACGATAGGTGGATCTTGTTGACAAGTCTTGCAGCTGTGGCCGGTGTAAGGAGTTTAGCCTGCCATGTCAACATGCGCGTACGATTGTGCTGACAAAACGCATGAACGCTGAGAACCTGACAGACCCGGGGCTCATCCGCATGGCGTTCCGTCATGCATACGCCAACCCCATCCCTTCTCTAGTCGTGAAGAACATTCGGCCAGACGAACCTGCCTGGCTATGGCCCAGACGTCGTCGTGGAAAGGTTTCCCCACTAAGTGCAAGGAAGGACCGGGAGACATGGCACAAGAAGAATTCCTTTACCCTTGTTGTGGAAAAAAGGGGCATAAAAAGACCCGGTGCAACAACCCTCGTGCTATGAGTCTTGCACAGGCCGCAACACAGTATGATGGTGGTCTTGCTACAGCTGCACAGTGAGCGGCAGCCGCGTTGGAGGCACGTGCGGATGCCTCCATGGTTAGGGATCCACCACTTGCTGAGTACGGTGGTGGTTTCATGGATTACGACCCTAAGACGCAACCTCGGGATGACACAGATGATGAGGATGATGGTTTTGAAAGTGATGAATTTGGTACATACTCCCGTCCTGTTGGTGATTTT
Organism: Penium margaritaceum; assembly: GCA_023375785.1. Lineage (NCBI taxonomy): Eukaryota > Viridiplantae > Streptophyta > Zygnematophyceae > Desmidiales > Peniaceae > Penium > Penium margaritaceum. Next base: position 43,384 of record SZWC01018869.1, on the reverse strand, counting down.
GGTGAGACGGTGATGTAGGATGAGCACACTCAGTAATTGGATGAGGAGGAGAGGGAGTGGCAAGAGACACACAAAGAAGATCCAGATGAGGCAGAGTGAGATGAATGTGCATGCATGCACGCATGGTACATCCTCGTTCATTCCTTTTCTATTCTTTCAATCTTTGTACTTCCCTTGCCTGAAAGAACTAACACATGGTTTTTCTTACTCTATAGGATGAACTATGTTGTACTATGGAGTTTGAACACATCCTTTTTTGAGTGCCTTAAAATCCACAAGAAAAGGGGGATTTTGGATTAGGTAGAGGCTCAAGGTTAGGCTGAATGGGACACGTTCATCGAGTGTAGGAAGGGGCGCCGTGGTGTGCTCATTCTTGGAAGCAGACATGGTGGCCAAGATCATGATAGTGAGATGGAACATTGTTAGCCATGGGAGCAGTTGTGTCCTGTTTGTGACATTGTTCATTCCCTCCAAGGGTCGAATCAAGAACTGTTTGAGGAGATCATGTATCCCACCTTCACTGTCTGGAGTCATTAGTCATGCGTGTTTGTTTCACCATCCTTTACAAGAAATTTCTTTCTCAATCACCTCCTCTGACATGAATCATAGAGGTCAATTCATTGCACATGGAAAAGGTTGTTACGTACCATGTTGTATGAAGCTTGTGTGCAGGAAGGATAAACGTCAAATGAGCATGATAGGCACTAGACATGTCTTCAACCTAAATTTCACTTCATTAGAAAGAAGTAAGAAGAAAAAAAAAGAGATTAGAAGAGACATAAAATCACAAATTGTTGCATTTTCTACTAGTACAATCTGAGGGATTTATGGTATCTCCCAATAGTACAGGCGTAATCCAATTGAAAACGTCTTGTGGAAATTCATTCACTGTGTTCGTCTTACATAGAGCTTACAAGAAAGGTTGTTCAGTATGCAAGGATGTTGAGTATGCGTGTGAAGCAGAGCTGTTCCGTATGCGTCTAAAGCAAGGCCTATGCTCCACATGCAATTATATTGTGTCTGAAGTAATAGACATTGTGGTCATAAGTAAAGTTCAACGTGCATATGCCGTAAACGTAATCTATTGTGGCTGATGCACTGTACATCATTTTGTATATGTTGAACACTTAATGGATGCCATTCAGTGTGTTTTTTGACAATAAAAAATCATAATGGAGATGGTAGTTCACTCATTTCTTGTGAAGAATAATTGAACTCAAATGACCACCTGATAGGCTTCAATAACAATGAGTACATAGTGACAATGACTTCCTCCATAGCCATGCGTCCTCCATCGTCACATCCGGGAATAGGGAATTGGCTACACCGAGGTCCATGGATCCCCATTCGGTGGAAAGTACATCGAGCATGGGGTGCCCGCATGCCCAAGTGCCAACACATGGTGTATGGATCCACGGGTGTGTTTGGGTTGATCATATCCCATGCGTGCTTTATCTTAGCCCACTCGACCACCGTAGTGCCATGTTCCATGGGGAAGAGTGTCACGGTTCCTCAAGGACCGTGCAATGGCTCTTGGTGACCCACCTTGCGCTGCAAGGGAGGCAAAGGAAGCGTGTCTCAAACATGGGACATGTCAATAGATGCAAAGTACTCATCAGTACATGAGGGAGGAGGAAATTGATTGTGATCATAACCGTTAAACATGTAGAGCATAGTTACGGGTTTCACAGTGCAAATGAGACGACTATGGCCTGTACCGCTTCGTGGATATGAATAGTATCACTTCACATTTAGACCCGTCATGTGCGGTTGCACGCACACCTAAGCAAGGAGGTGCGTTCACGAGTACCATGATGAGCCTCTACCCAAACCAAGACATTTGCGTTTGGCAGAAAGTTTCTAAGATATGGTTCGGTTCTGATGGACGTCACCAAGCACACCCTGCGCGTTGGATACATTAGGCTTATACTCCATGATTTTTGACAGTTCGACCTCAACTACAAGCCAAGGGATATATGGAGCTCGTTCTTCTGAGACAGGAGTAGAGAGGCTTATTGTTTTCGGACGAGGGCAAATGGGGCTTATTGTTCCGACGGAGGGGCGGATGGAGCTTATTGCTTCGACAGAGGGGTATATGAGGATCACGGGTGACAAAACAGGGGTTCAGGATTTTCACCATTTTGAATAAGTTCTTACAAATTTTTGAATGGATCCGTCGATAATTGTTAGATCACACAAAACACTAGAGAATAATTGCACGCCCATACAAATACATAGATTTGTTTTTAAAAAGAGGTTGTTTTGTCACGAATGCCTACGGCACCAGGGTACCTTGATCGGAAACAGGCATGGGGGTTCAGTCTGATAGCTGATTACATCATATAACCGTGGAGAACATAGCAATGGATGCTTTCACAAATGTTGAACCATGAAATCAGGGAGAGGCAAATTTACCAGTCAAAAAGAACCTCTCCTTAGTTTTTCTTAAAGTGGAACATTTTACAACTTGTGAGGTCCCATCTTGGATGCTGCTACACCCGTCACTCTCCGTGCGCATCCCTTTTTATTTGCCTCTATGCAATGGAATTCCACGCGGCCAAGCTCATAGCGCGTCTACGTGAGGTAAAAAAAGAGCAATAGCATGGTCTTTGACGGACGAGCTTGTCGCTGTCCATGTTGGCAAAATTATGGCCTTGTACGAAGCCACATCTCTCTGCTTTACGATTTTTAGTAGCTTGTTTAGCATCCTCATCATACGATCCTAGAAAACGAGTGACACTGGAAATTAAGTACATATACAAGCCACTTCTCATGGATGGATAGTACACTTACCAGAGAGATAGGAATATGGATGCACAACACAATATTCAATGCGACACAGAGGTTCATGTCTGTATGAGAAGCAAGCCTCCAACAGAGTACGAGCATCCTTTTTGTCTCATCTTTGTTGCTACCATTCGCCATCATAATCATGCCAAAGCCAATTGAGCAAGTCTCAGGTACCTGAATCGTGGAGGTTAAGTGACAATGCAAGTAGAGGCCGCCGCCCCACAAGTGTTGGACACTGTGGTGGCAAAAGGGACACTAATGTCTCAACCTCGGATGCGTTCACTTTGAGGGAAGACCTAAATTTGGGCCGCCATTGCAAAGAAGTGTGGTATCTGGACATGATTACTGCGCATGTCTATATGCCACATACATGATGGTTTTGTTTACCTCGCACATGACCAAACTAATAAGCATTCTAAGCTTCTCCAAGACAAATGACTAGCTTGGACATGGTGCCTCTACTGTGTGAGTCATGTAAACTTGTGGAGTAAGAGAGAGACTGCTCTAAAAATAAGCCTATGTATTCGACCTGAGCATGTCAGCCAATGTTAACTCACTCGAGGGGATTCATCACACATTCTTGTCATGCATGAAAATGTGCTGCATTCCCTTGCCGATGACACTACTCTGCGTTGGAGAAAAAAAACCACTACTAACTCTTGCACCTCAATACATTGATTGGTCCAAACTAAGCATGTATTTCAATAGAAACATGACACCACGTTTGCAATAGACTCAACATTATGCTTCTATAGGATCAAGCGATGGCTTAGAAAAGAAGCAAGGTGTTGTAATGTGAGTCATCTCCATGTGTCTGACCATCTTACTATGACCACTCAACATTGTCCATGCTCATGCAGATACTTGATACAAACCCAGCTGCCGCGCGAGCACCGTCGATGGCTCCACCCACCAGCAGCTGCCAAACAGCTACCACAACATCTTGAGTGTGTACTTGGGTAATTTGTCGTTCTTCTATATGCGTTAAAGTTTTCTTGGTTGATTGGCTCTTTAGCCCGACTTGCATGTTTTGCATTGTGCATCCACTCATCAATGTCAGATCTCTACATGTGACCAATTGTAGTTTTTTCCTTAAGATTTTGCATCTGTAGGTTCAGACGGTGTTGTGTTTGGATGCCTGTACGCAAAGCTACAGCCAAAACAATGGTTTTGATCCGGTTTTAGGAAAATCTGACACTTATGTGTCCATCACCCGACGTACGCCACAAGAGGTGTTTATGTTGTGTGCTTATCAATTATCACTCCTCTTTGTACATTGAAGCTATTACGCTCGTGAGAATCTCAGCATCTTGCCTAGCCCAATCCTTGTTGTTTCTGCACCCATCCTATGCGCTAGCGTAATCGCTACTGGACAGTGTTGCCCCATAAGCAGTAGCAGTGTTAGGAAGGTTTGAGGTAGCTTCTCATGATATCAGAACAGTGAGGCATCCCTTCTTGAGCTGCAGATAATAGACACAGTAGTGGCAGCAGTAGTGAGAGCCAGAGCTATAACTATGGGTCTTGGGATGGCCCACTAAGCCACGTTGACCCACCATAGCACACAGCATCAGCAGAAAATTCATCGTGGCAAAAGCTGAAATTGCATCATCACGCCATTGCCATGGAGGCAGTGGTGGATTGCCCAACCCTGTCCACTGGCAGTTCAAGCACGTGGTGCTGCTGGACCGTCCGCAAATCTTCTTTGAAGTTTCATTTCAACTTGCATCTACCACCTTCCCTCGGGACGTTTGCGAGCAGGATTGCCACAATTGACCACCATTTGTGGCATGCGAGGGCTCATTGGAAAAATCTATTCATGAGCTCTCAAACACATCCACTCCCGCTTTGCTTGGTGCCCTGTAGCTGTCAGTTATGAAAATTTGATCACAGAACCAGAAAGATTTGGAATTTCAGACAGACACAAGAAATGAGACGTTTATGCCCTTTTTTTTTGGGTGTGAAACTACCACTATTGCATTCGCCATTGTCTCTCTCATCATCGTTCCTAAATTTGTTGCATTTGGACAACCTTCATTCTGATGTCATCATTGTGGGTGTTGACATCATCACAACGTTTTTCACAAAATTCTTGAACGAGATTTCAAATTTTGGTAGTACTTCAAATAGTCGAGAAACACAGTCACATTCTCAATTAGACCAGTTTTGTGTGTTTTCCTAGTAAGCGGCCCACATGGCACCTTGCGACGACAAGCAGGAGCCTATTGCTCCTTCAGGATCTTTGGTTGACACCTCTAGTCCTCGCTCCCATCGACTGCCTATTCGAGGTGTAGGAGGACATCTGGTAGCAACAGGCAGCTCAGCGGCCACCCTTGAAGAGATTCTCATAAGGCTACACATGGATCATATCCGCAAATCTTGAGGAGGATCCAGACCAAGAGGTCGAATCCCCAACATGGATCCAGATCCTTGCATATGGATTCTTAGGATCCATGAATCCATCCACATTGATTCACGAATGTATGACTGCCACAACTTTCCATGCTCATTGTTTTGCAACTGTACCCAGTCAATGTCTACACATGTTCAATTTGGTTAGTTTTCCATACATTTCACTGCATACACCAGCATGAAAATGAAATGATGCAAGGTCATGAAAAGGCATTATTCTGCATGAGTGAAAACTTGCCTCATGAAAAGTGGCAGCCATGGAACTGAAGGCATGGATCTCCATCCTATCTGCTTAGACTAAGTCTCAGTTGATCCCACCACTTTTTCCATCCCACCGCCCTCTTCACCCTCTGCATCATCTCCCTCATCCCCATCCTCGTCATCTCCCTCATCTCCTTCATCAACTACATCCACCTCGTAATCTTCAGCAATACTACAATGCTAGTTCACCAACTTCTCTTCTGCCTCCAACTCTGGAGCTACACCACAATGTGGGGCCACCTGGAAAGAAACTAGACTTGTATCATTGATCCAAGATTTGAGCAGCATGAGGTTCTCAATGGTCAGGTCCACAAAGGATTGTCTGAAACTCATGATGATGTAACGTTCCATAGATAAGAGTCTCTCTGTGGGTGTGCTAGTATCTGGCACTACCCATAGATCAAGAGCAGCTAGGTGGAATGTGGTGAAAGCGGTCTGGTTCTTCTTCATGTACACCAGCACTTTGCAGTTACCGCCCTTTGATCCAGCACTCCACCTCCAGCTCTAGAGATGATGGTTCAATCTGCACTTGGGGTTCTTCTTGCTCTAGGAACATGTCCGCTTCCTTGTCCTCCAGTGCTACCTTGAGGATGCTTGGCTCCTGCTCAAGTCTATTGCTACGTCGTGGCTCTGTCTTCCCGCTTGCGGGCTCAGATGGTGTCGCAATAGTGGATGTTGTTGATGCACAGATGATGTACAGAAACATTTATTTGCTCATGAGACACTGTATAAGTGTACTTGCCTGATTCTGTAGCTGTCGTGGAGGGTGACGCAGCTCCAGAGTTTTTGCTCTCATTCTTCCCACTTGCACGTGCTTGGATAGTGCCGGTAGTGGTGGTTGCGGCCACCCCTGCTGCTGCAACCTCAGCGGCCTCGCGTTTCTCCAGCACGGGTACGGCATGGTCTCAACAGCTTAATGACCTTGACGTGTAGCTCGGCTGCGCTATTGATGCTAATCATGGGATGAACTCTACCATAGAACCGCAGCCTGAAGTGCGGGTCCAGGCATGTCGCCAACACGTGTCGGTCCATACACAACTGGGCGTCTTTTTCCTGTTTTGTGATGCTTGTTGAAAGCCCTGGCTTCAGCTCCACCATCAACTGCTCCTTGCAGTCTAGGCAACAAGCAGCACCGCGTCGCTTGCTTTTCTTCTCAGTTGCCAAAGCCTTGACTAGCCATGTCTGCATCTTGTTCAAGAATGATGTACATAATGGGATCACAAGGGAGAGGGTGGGATAGTATGCACCAGGAATGTCATCTGTAAAGCCCTTAAAGGGCTTCAGGATGACCGTGACCTGCTCAATGAGCTCCCAATCCTCAAAGCTTAGCTTCAGGTGTGCACCATCCCTGCCATGATCCTCCAACCATGTATCAAGCATGCTCTTCACAACAATAACACACATTTGCATGTCTACAGCAAAGTTCCACCTCGTCTTAGTGTCGAGGTGGATAGAACGGTACTTGAGACCCCTGGCCTCAATAGCTGCAACAAGAGACTGCTCGCGTGTGGGAGAACGTGTCACAAGCACAAACATCAATGGCCCGAACTTGTTACAGAATGGCAGAGACATGCTGCTGCTTCAACAGATCACCAACAGCCTGATTCATCACGTGGCCCAAATACTAGATGTGGCCAGAATTTGTAAAAGCATTGTTGTTACGGAAAAGGGAGTTTTCGACAAGGGAGTCACTTGTGCTCACGTTGTCCTTGGTTAAGAAAAACATGTGGTCCCACAAATCCCACTATTGCAGTGCAATTCTAAGGAGCTCAAAGAGGTTGTCTATAGTAGCTCCCTTGTGGATGGCGGGGAAGATGAGGACAATGGTGCACACGTTGTACGTATCGTCGATCCACCGGGTCGTCACCCCTAGGTACTTGACGTTGTTCTCCGCTTTCCAGCCATCCGTGGTGAACAAGATGGTCAACGTCATGGCTCCCAATTGCATCTTGATGTGTTTATGGTACGCTTGAGAGGCGATGCGTATGGCGCGGGTGATGGTCAAGCGCCAAGGTAACACTACTGCGGGGTTTGCATGGGCAAAAGCCTTGGCAAACCATAAGGTTTTGATTGAGAAGAATGATAAGTTCTTTTCAACAACATGCTTCCATAGCAGTCCATGGAAGTCCTCTTTGTTGAACAAGATGCCAACTCATGCCATTCCGTGTGCTAGCTCCGAGTTCTCCTCGTTGTTTGGAGGTGCATTCTTGTGCTCTACAACAGCAAGACTCGCTTCCTCCACCTTGCCAGCAGCCACCATTACCTTCAGCTCGCGGTATAAAACGGCATGTATGAGGCGCATGTATTTTGACAAGTTCCCGGTTGAACCGTTCTTGTAGCTCAAGGTGACAGGTTTCATCAGATCTTTGGTGCAGATAAGGCACATGGCGTGGGCGGGCACCCCGCCGAGCTTCTTGAATGAGCCCCATATGTAAGATTAATTCTGCTTCCACTTCTCACTCACGGCCTGTCTTTGATTCTTTTTCTTCTTCGTCGAGGATTGGCATCTCCTCCCAATTTACAGCTATATCAGTGGTGGCATCGTTATATGCCATGACAATGTCGTTAGCGTGAACCGGGCAGCAAGAGTGGGCACCGTGGAGCTCTACCGGTGTCCAACTGTGGATACTTGTCTCCACCGCATTGCAGGACCCCTATCCAACGGTGCAACACGTCGTTTGATGCGGTTCTGTGATGTCACAAATCAACGGTTGAATATGCCTCCAAGACATATACGAACATGATGCATCCTTCTTTGTGACAGTGATGTTAGGCTGTCCCTTTTTGGCTGCATGTCGTAAGATATGGTGATGAACCAATAGTAGTGTACAGAGTGTGTCACACAGCTATCTTTGTATGTTCACGTTGACACATGTGGACCCACTAGGACGTTGCTGGAGGCGGTTAACATTGTGGTAGAGTCGGCCTGCTGACAGTCGCAGTACGCGAACGTTTTTTGAAGTTCATAATTGAGTATCATGAATGGTTTTCTGGGTGCTTACCCGAACCTCTTGGCATGTCTACCCCCCTCCCCCGCGAACCCGGCTTAGGATCCGTGGAAATCAACCAGATCCTAGAGAGTGGATCCAGATTCGAGGATCCGGATCCTGGATCCAGGTTTACAAATAGGTACCACAGATTATAGGATCACTGTATAGGCTTGTATTCTCACCATCCTACAAAGGATGCATAAGTGTTTGCTAGCCACAGCTAAAGCACCATAGCAAGACGTTTAGCAGTAGGGTGTGCAACAAGAGGGCATGCAACAATAGCTACCGACTGGATATGATAGTAGTAGTGACAATAGTGATGGTTGACAACAGCAATTACGATGCCCTGGAGTCCCCGGTTGCCATGCTTCTAACCTCCAGTGATGAGAGATTGTCGAAGAGATGAGATGTCTCCAGTTGGGTTGGTGGGCCACTCCCGTACATGTTTCCAGAATGTCTGCACATTCATTCTCGCACCACCGCTCTCTCGGCATGTCCTTTAGTGGGCTTCCGATTCTCGGTGCACTCAAGTGTGCCTCTAAGGTCGTCCTTTCCACAGTCCGGTGGCCGAAGGAATTTGATACCCCGCCACCACGCAACAATAGCAATGTTAAGTTTGGCCTGGAAAACACTCTTCTAAGTGTGGACTCATGCGTAGGGGTTTTACCCATATTACTTGAGCCAGTATATGACAACCAACCCCCACCAGGTTCAAGTTGCAATGAGGGCTATGTGCGGCTTGCTCTACGCTGTGCCCAAGGACATTGTTGTCGATTTCCGCCCATTCATGGAGACCCCTGTTATAAGCACTAAAGCGAATACCAACCGCGGCTGGGAGGTGATCTTGAACTTGCAAACAGCGATGACCCATGCAACGATGACGGGACATCTCCAGGAGTTTGGCTCCCTTCGATGGGGACCCTCTGAGCGTGCGGCAGCCCACTAGCGGTGAGGCATTCACATCCACACTCACCTTTGCACCATCAGCGGCTACTAGCTGCGAGCCGTACACATCATCATGGTTGAAACCCACATGGAGTTCGTAGACATGTTCACCTTCTTTGACCATGCGATTCTCGCCGAGATGTTGGCCTCCTTGCAGCTCCTCACTTGGGCCCAACCAATACTACCTATAGTAGACCGTCGCACGTGAGGCTACAAAGGCCCATCACGTGATTCCACTGGTTGTCATGACAACTATCTCATCGAAAACACCTCCCCTCTTTAGTGCCTCATCCTCACTCTCTTCTCTTTCCTCCTCCTCCCATGGTATGGCCATCGCTGTAGAGGAGAAGAAGGAAAAACGGAGTCATGGTAAGGGGTTGCATCAGCAACAGCAGTACCAGCAGCGTCCACTGTAGTCCGGTGGTGCGAGTGGATGTTTAGTCCACTACCTCAGCCATGGAGGCACATATCTCTACACAGAGTATGCACAATCCCTCCATTGGACGTGGATCATTGGAGGCCTTAAGACCAAGCACGGCTGCCTCCAGTGCAATCCAAAGCGGGCGTACAACCAAAACGATAACTGACCTTCCACCCGTCTCTGATGACGTGGATGCCAAAGACCCTCGCGACCAAATTAGCATGGAGCTTTGTTATCTTCTAGTGCTCCACACTCAACGAGATGCGAGTGTGTTAACACAATCATGTGATCACAGTCTGCTTGTACTATTGAGTTTGTCGCCCATGATGATGTGTGTAGGAGAACATTGACTGCATGTTATGACTTTGGGCCTGACCATACAAAGTGGTGGGACAAGTCCCAGAGTCGTTATTTCTGTTGTGAATCCATTATTCGTGCTATGTGTCCGGTAGTTGCGCAGTGTTCTTTTACCCGTTAAGTAGTTTTGACGATGGTTCTTAAGGCGAGTGGGACCTGGATCATCGACTCCAACGTCACTCACCACATGACTTGTTGTCATTTTGACTTCATTGACCGCGACCCTTTTTTGGTCTGTTTGATCTCTTCGTACTGGATCTGGTGAATCTTTATCAGTTCAGGACGTTGAGGTCATGCACTTTGATGGTCCGTCTAGCCTTTGTACATCTTTGAGCTGCTGTAGGTTCCTACTCTAAAGCTCAGTCTACTGTCTGTTCATGCCTACACTTGGATGGGTACTTATGTTGAGAACTCTACTAATGCTGCCATTGTTTCTACCGTTACTCATGTTGTTGTCATCCTTTCTTCTGTTGTTGATAACCTGTGCCGCGTCGCTCACTACCTTCCCTCCGTGCCTCCTTCCTCGTCCTCTTTCACAAATGTGTTAGTAAGTGGCATGCTCTCTCCTTAGCACCAGCGCTTGTTACATCACTACCAATGTAATATGAGCTCGGACACAATGTTCAACCTCATTCAGACATAGTCCAACCTCGGTCTTAACGTGGCTTCCTTCAAGAAGCCATCCAAAACCGATTGTCTCTTTTGTGCTCAGGGTAAGATGCATCGTTGCGCTTATCCTAATTCCACCTCACAAGCACTATGTCCATTGGAGTTGGTCCACTCCAACCTCCTCGATCCTCTCCCAGTTGAGTCCCTCTCGTAACGTGTCACTATGTACTCACCCAGAATGATGAATTCACTCGGATGCAGTAGGTCTACAGCCTCCTCCACAAGAGCAGTATGGCTCTGTCGGTGTGCTTGTGGCTAGTGATGGCTGCGCACCAATCCCGTCACACCCTCCACACGTTCCGTTCGGATTGTTGTGGTGAGTTCTGAGGTTAGATGGATGCCTAGTTTTCTAAGCTCGATGTCTTTCACCAAATCTCTGCTCCCACTACACCATTAAAAAATGGTGTATCAAGGCGTTGGCACCGCACAATGGAGGATGTGGTCTGTGCAATGAGGTTTGATTGTACTCTTCTAGAATCATTTAAATTTGAGGGCTTCTCCTACATGATGTGGGTCAGGAACAGCTTGCCGCATGGTCCTCTTCTTGACCATGTCACATCATACGAGCTATGGTTCATCCATTACTCCGGTCTCTACCTTGCTCGTGCTTGGGAATCTCTAGCCTGCATCAAGTACATCGAGGACTTGCAAGGGTCCAAAATCTCACCACGTCTTGTATAGCAGTGTGTCGCTGGCCATTGACCAAATTCCCACTTGTGTGGCTCATTGGTGGATGGTGGAGGCTCATCCTCTAGATGGATCCTACCAGGCCTCCTCACTAGTGGTCTGAGTCTCTTGCTACTGACGATCCGGCGATCGTGCTCGTAGGTCCAATAGGCTGATCGGTCTGCATCGGCACACTTGATCTCTTGCTAGCATCAGTCCCCTCTCACACACTTGATCCTATGCCAGCCTCAGTCCCCTCCAACACAATTGAAGTTTTTTTAGCGCATGTCCCCTTGAGCACACCTCATACCATGCCAGTGCCAGTTCCCTCTGGCACACTTGATCCCACCTACTTATGTGCTTAGACTTGCTCATCCTATGTGCGAGCCGGTACCTGTCCATGTTCCTCGTGCACCCTTTCCCCTGCCCTGCAAGTCCACAACTCCAACGGTTGAGGCCCAACAGTCTGCTTACTTCAGGATTGGACTCCCGCGAGCCTGATGGAAGTCTCTAACCATTGGTCTATAAGGCTTAGCGTACTAATAACTTGGCGTCTAGACGTTCGAGTTGTAGTTTTTAGAGTGGAAAGCCTGGCAATGGCCCTTGGCCTGAGATTCTAGGTGAACTACACGAAGGTGTACCCACCTTGTCCTTCCTCTTGAGAGATTTCAGTCACTTGTAATTTTGCAACCGACCTTGTCGTGGTCAGACAGAGTTTCGAGGCGTGTGTCTTAGCCATCCGGTGCTATCCCTCGATGATGCCTGATCCACCCACGTTGAAGGAGGCAGTCTCAAATCAGGATGTAGAGTTGTGCCGTGCTGCTTGTGAGGATGAGCTAAGAGTCATTCGTGAGCATGGTATTTAAGAGCTTATCAACCTCTCGCCTGATCGGAAGGCTTTACAGGCCACATTGGTCTTTTGTAAGAAGATGAAGCCTGATGGCACACTGGATCACTACAAGGCTTGCTTGATGGCCAAGATGTTTTCACAAGTTGATGGTATGAACTTCACTGCTACCTTCACACTCATTAATTGTATGACCATCTTTCGTGCTCTATTCGAGGTTGTTGCTCACCACAACTGGGAGCTAGACCAAATGGATGTGAAAAATGTGTTCCTCCATGTCACCTTAACTGAGGAGATCTACATGGTCAAGCCACCAGTTTTTGAGGTCCATAATAGGGTCTGGTGCTTGTGCAAGGCCTTGTACTGTTTGAAACACTTACCTAGGTATTGGAACCGTGAGATCACCGGCACACTAACCAATGACAGAATGACGTCGACCCGTCCCTCTTTCTCATAGCTTCACCGTCATCCTGGTCCACGTGCGCGACCTCCGGATTGCGTCTCATACTATGGATGTCGTGAAGGAGGCTAAGGCAATCATTTTGGCTGCCTAAAAGATG
>SZWC01018869.1:8630-21250 GCA_023375785.1 Penium margaritaceum | reverse complement strand
AGAGAGAGAGAGAGAGAGAGAGAGAGAGAGAGAGGGAGAGAGAGAGAGAGAGAGAGAGAGAGAGAGAGAGAGAGAGAGAGAGAGAGAGCAAATAAGGTTCGGGAAACCTAAATAGTGGCATGGCCCTACTGGATGCACACACACACGCGGCGCACAAGGCTGCTATTTTTCTAGCAGGACAAAACTGTGGCAAAAACACAGTTTTGGCCATGACTCCCTTCAGACACGTCAGAACGATGAGTCGTTTGAACCTGAATGGCCGCATCGACAAGATCTACGTCCTGATAGGTTATACGCCTATGTAATATCCCACAGCATGAATCTAGAAGGTACGAGAGTCTTCTGGACGTCCGTCATCGTCGGCCGCTGGTCTTTTGCCGCCGTCAGCAATCTCAGGGATCTGCACGTGAATAAACATGAGCCGAGGGGTCACCATAAGCCGTGTATGACACACACATCAACACTCCCCCATGACCGGAGGGCAAAACATGTCCATGCACATGTAGACACTGACGCTGGAATGAACAGGAAACGCACAGCCGCTAGAGGCAGCAAGCACAGCATAGGCAAGGTGGCACATGAGGAATCAACCTACAAGAGGGATGGGACAGAGTCCCACAGAACGAGTGGCCACATGAAACCTCAAACGACCCAGAGCCTTGGTCAGAAAATCCACGCACTGCCTGTCAGTACCCACGTGGATGACTCGGATCTCACCACGATCAACTACATCACGCACGAAGTGGTGCTCGACATTGATGTGCTTTGTGCGTGCATGGAACACACCTGAGTTCTTAGCGATGGCCTGCGCGCTCATGTTGTCACACTGGAGAACCACGGGGGGAATGGACTGATGCAGTTCATGCAATAGACAAGGAGCCAGACAAACTCCGCTTCACCGGCGCCTAGAGCAACATACTCTGCCTCAGCCGTGTTGCGTGCAATGCAGTCCTACTTCCCACTCCACCAGGACACTGCAGTGCCTCCAATGAGAAAGCTGTAGCCGGTGCGGCTCTTACCGTCTGGACTCCACGCCCAGTCATTGTCTGTGTACCCATCGAGCACAGCTGACACCTGCTCACGGAAGCATAGGCCAAAGCGTGCGGTGGACAGGATGTAGCGCACACATCAGACTACGGCCTCTAGTGTTTGCTTGCGTGGAGCCTACGAGAATTGGGCAAGCAGGTTGACAGTGAAGGCAATGTCGGGCCGTGTCGTGGTGGCCAAGTACATGAGCGAGCCGATGACTCCCAGGTATAGGGTCACATCGACTGGCTCCCCCGCGTTAGCTGGGTCATCCACCTTCAGGGCGGCTTGCCCCTCAGGGGTCATGGGCATGGAGGTCGTGCGGACGGCAGTGAGGAGGTCGGCAAAGCGCGCCCCCACAGTCTCTGCGTAGCGTCCCTGATGGACACAGAGTGTGCGGCGGACACAGTCACGCACGATCTCCATCCCCACAAAGACAGAGGCCTCACCAAGATCTTTCATCTTGTAGGCCGAGGAGAGAATGGCCTTGGCAGCATTCACATTTCTCAGGTCAGGCAAAGCGATCAGAAGATCGTCCACGTAGACGAGGATGGCAGCATGCAGTGCTGGGGACTGTGAGAGGAACAAGGATGGGTGAGCATCACTCAGAACGTACCCAGCGCATCTCAGTGTGCTAGTAATCTACTGGTTCCAACAGCGAGGTGACTGTTTCAGGCCGTACAAGGCCTTCCGTAGCCGATATACGCGACCGGTGCCATCCTCAAAGCCGGGTGGCTGGACCATGTAGATCTCCTCCTCAAGGTCCTCGTTCAGAAATACACTATTGACATCCATCTGATGGAGTTCCCAATTGTGTTGTGCCACCTGGCTCAGCATCGTGAGCGTGGTCGTCATACGCCCAACAAGGAGAAAGGTCTCAATGTAGTCCACGCCAAGGACTTGAGAGAAGCCTTTTGTTGTCAGGCACGCTTTATAGCGCTCCACAGTGCCGTCTGACTTGAACTTCTTGCGAAGAACCCACTTGGACTTGATGGCCTTGCGGAACTTTGGCAAGTCCACGAGCTCAAAGAAGCCGTGCTCTCGGATGGCATCGAGCTCAACCTGGCAGGCAGCGCGCCATTGCTCAGCATCGGAGGCTCACAAGGCCTCAAGTAGACTGGTGGGATCAGGAGACAGTACTAGTCACTCCGTGTAGCAAGGGCATACGCCGCAGAGGGAGGGTCGACTATCACCATGGCCTCAGCGGCATCACGAACAAGACTACGCTCATGAGAAAGTCGTGCTATAGCAGTGGCACAGCCAGGGTGAACCTCTACGAGGCCGCGAGTACTCAGGCTGAGGGCCTTCGTGCCCATATCACCGCTGACGACGCTACGCGTGGGGCGTGGGCGGAGACGTCCTTCGGGTGCCCGTATGTGGGGGTCTGCAAGGCAGGAGTAGTGGGTGTTGCTGACTCACATGCCGGTGTGGAGTGCATGGCAGGCGCGCCACTCGAGGCTGGCATGGCCTCATCAGCCGGGGACGGGGACACGGCAGACGCAAACATGTCTGCGGCCGAAGGCAAGGACAGCTCAGAGCCAGACACGGACACGGACGTAGGATCCGGCAGAGCCTCACACGTGGAACCAGGCGTAGGATCTGGCAGAGCCTCAAACACGGAGACAGACTCAGACGCAGACTGGGACACGAGCGACAGCAGAGAGTCAGGGACAAAGGAGTGAGCCGCAGATGGGGTGGGGCTCGGGATGTTAGTGGATACAGCCTCTGGAGACAGCCCTTGGGGTGTCGGCGATGGAGTGACCATATTGGACGGGGGCACTCTGCCAACAGTGTGAGGAGCCTCCCCCACATCCCGGGGACTGGCACACCCAGGGGCATGTGCAGCACGCAGAGCGTGGATGCGGGCAAGGTCGCGAAAGGCAAGATGCTCCAAGAAGAGAGCGTCACGGGACTCCACGATGCGGAGTCGCTCAGGGTCCCAGAACCGCCAGGCCTTGGACCGCGGGGCGACGCCAACAAAGGCACAAAGACGGCCCCGCGCAGAGAGCTTGCTCCACTGCCACTCTCGTGTGAACCAGACGCAGGCAAGAGAGCCCCAGACACGGGCCAGGCGCAAATTCATGCGATGCCCGTACCACAATTCGTAGGGCGTGCGATGATCGAGGAGGGGACCATGGGGAATTTGGTTCCAGACCCAGGTCATGTACGCCATGCCGTCGAAGGCAAAGGCCTCAGGCATGGTGCTGTCGGCGCGCATGGCGCGGACCGCATCCTCTATGGTGCGGTTCCAGCGCTCTGAGACACCATTCTGCTGGGGGGTGGCGGGAGCGGAGAGGTTGTGGAAGACACCAAGCTCGGTGATGGAGCGGGCCATGTCACCAAGGTACTCGCTGCCGCAATCCCAATGAAAGGTCTGAAGGCGGTGGGGAGACTGGCGCTTGGCCATGACCAGCCAAATGCGGACTACAATGGCGGCATTGCTCTTTTGACGCAGACTGTAGACCCAACGCATGCGCGTGAAGTCATCAGTCAACGTCAGGACATAGCGACCGCGGTCCTCCTGAAACTCGAAAGGGAGCGGACGCATAAGGTCGGAGTGGACAAGCTGAAGTGGTACTGCAGCGAGCGCAGTTCGCGGCGTCCATGCCGGCGACCTCGAGGAAGTGGATGGTGGCCCAGCGCAGCACGGTCCTGTCCCTTGCCATGTCGCGAAGCAGAGTCTGGTCGAAGTTGCTGATGACGCGAGCGTAGTCAGGGTGAATGCCGTAGAGGATGATCTGGAGTGCAGAGTATTGCCCAAGGGCATCGTCTCCCAGCTTCTCGTACAACTGGATTACCTGGCGCCAGTAGTCAGCTGCAGAATCCTGAGCAGTGTGGCAGAGGGAGTTGAAGTCGGCGAGGCGCTGGGACGTCAGGGCTAGGGTGGCACCCTAAAAAAGAGTGACAACCAGTGCCCACGTCTCGCGAGGGTTAGCTCCAGAGCTGGTCAGCGCATCGCCAAGGAACCGACTGAAGTCCTTGGTGAAGTCTGGGGCGGCCTTCATCAGATCGGAGGCGGCGCGGACCGCCATCTGCGTCTGTGCGTAGTCAACCGCCTGGTATGGGGTGAGGTAGTAGGTGAGGACTCCCTCGCTCATGGCCCACATGCAAAAGCGCGTCTCCCAAGACTTGAAGTCGTTCCCAACCCAGAAGATGGGAGGGTCCGACTCAAACCACTTGGGTGGCTTGACCGTCGGTAGAGCGACGGCTGAAGCCACCGCGGGACCGGGCATAGTGGAGATAACCACCTTGCCCAGGCGGGCCTGCAAAGCCAGCTCCTCAAAGCTCAGAGGGCGACGAGACGAGCGCAGGCCCGCGTTGGCGCTAGAGCTCGTGCCCTGGAGGGTGGCATTGGCCTCATGTGCTCTGCAGCGGGCCTCCAGGCGGATGAGGCATGCTCGTAGCACCTCCTCAACCTCCTCGCCAGAGTCGGAGAGGGTCTCGGCAACCTCGTCTGCATTGCCACCGGGAGTGTGGTGGTCCTCGCTCGGGTCTGCTGACTATGCTACTGTTGCTGCTGGGTCTGTTGCTGTTGAGGCAGTAGGCCCCGGATCAGGTCCTGCAGCTCAGTGACCTGCTTCGTCAAGGTATTGTGACTCTCTGCCTATAGGTCAGCCAGCGCGTGCACTTGGCATGTCAATGTTGTCGGGCTCGGTGGCCGCTACTGCTCATGCAGCTGTTGTGACGGCTGTTGCTGTCGCTGCTGTTGCTGCTTCTGGTATTGTTGCAAAGGCTGCTTCTATTGTTGCTATTGCTGCTGCTCCTGTTGTTGCTACTGATGTTGTTGTTGCCGCTCTGGTGACGACGGCGGCGTCCGACGTTGGCCGCTGACGATGTTGCTCTCCGCAGCTACATCGGTAGCGGCGCTGGATGGGGTAAGCTTCGGCATGCCGGCTGGGTCCCCCCCCCTTTTTTTTCCTTTTCTTTGTGTTATTGCGTAACACCTTACCGCGGAAACTCACATCCGCGGAGCCCCTCCGTGGATCCCCTCAGCAAACCCCTCCGTGGATCCCCTCTGCGGTACACTTCACCACGAAAGTTCACCGCGGACTGGCACGGATCGGCTCGGGCTGGACGCGGTCGTGTCGGCGCAGAACGATGTGGAGTGCCGCGAGCAGCCACCGTGGTCGCCACGATGCGGAGCGCGTCAGGGTGTCGCGAGCTGTCGTGGTACCTCCGTCGGTGTGTTCCGCGACCACTGCAGGGCTGCCGCGTCTGTCGACCTCGGAGTCACCGCGAAACTGCCGCGGACTCGCAACGGCGGATCCACCGCGGAGCACCGCTGGTCTGTTCCAAAACCGCCGCAGAGTGGAATCGCCGCGGAGTCGAACCGCCGCGGAGTGGAACCGCCGCGGTGGTGGAACGCCGTGGATCCGTGGAACGCCGCAGATCTGCCGCGGCACTGTCACCGCGGAGTGACGGATTTGGAACGTCGAGTGTGATCGCAATGGATCCGCGACACTCCCGGCGCGTTCCGTTGCAGTCGCGGAGCTGCTGCGTCCGCTGAGCCGCGGAGCACCACGGAGTGGCTGCTGCTATCGCAAAATGGCCACCACGGAGTTGCAAAAAGATGACGCGAAGTTCTTAAAAAAACGGTAAGAACGGTGGTGGGTCCTCCCAAGACCTTTCTCCGAGACAGGGGGCGCTGCTGCTGCTGCTACTCAAGGAGACGGCTGCGGTCGCTCATTGCTACTATGATTGTTGCGCCTCTGCTACGCAACTGTGCGAGCACTAGCTCGCAACTCTAATACCATCAAAGACAGCTTCCTAGCACTGTTGTTGCTGGCACGACAATACAAGCCGGCCGGCAAGCTCACTAGCACACGCCGGTGAAGGTGGGAACAGCAAGGGGTTCGCTAGGGACACGAAACACAAGTGCTAGAAGCTGCAAATCCTGAATTGTGCAGAGAGAGAGAGAGAGAGAGAGAGAGAGAGCGAGAGAGAGAGAAAATGAGGTCAGGGCAACCTAAATAGTGTCGCGGCCCTACTGGATGCACACACACACACACACACACACACGGCGCACAAGGCCGCTATTTTTCTAGAACGAAAAAACAGTGGGGAAAACACAGTTTTGGCCGTAACTCCTTGCAGACACGTCAGAACGATGAGCCGTTTGAGCCAGAACGGCTGTATTGACAAGATCTATGTCCTGATACATTATACGCCTATATGCTGTCCCACAGCATGAATCTAGAAGGTACGAGATTCTTCTAGGTGTCCGTCGCCGCTGGCCGCTGGTCTTCTGCCGCCGTCGGCAATCTCAGGGATCTGCACGTGAATGGACATGAGCCGAGGGGTCACCGTAAGCCGTGTACGACATACAAAACAACACTCCTAGCCAGATCCTTCCCGTTGTGTGCACGACTCTTGACTGTCGTCACCGTTTGACCAGACACAGACCTCTAGTCAGTGGCTGTGTCGGTTGGAACCTTCTACGTATCTTGTCAGCTCTAGCAATCTAGCCATGTTCAGGTGTGTGCAATTGAAAAAGTTACGTCTTCAAAAGTGACATGAGGTGAAGGTTGAATCATGAATAAAACTCCTAAAAAAAACCTCATGGAGGCTAAGATAATGAGTCACTGACCACTGACTAAAAACGTCAAATTATTCTTGTATCCTTTGTTGAAAACGCTTGGAATTGAAATTTGATGATGGTTTTAAAAAATGATCAGTGCCTTCTTGCGCTTTCCAAGGTCACATGCAACGTCTAACAAATCTTGACTTTTGTTTTTCCAAAACAAATGGGCCCTCAGAAGCTCTACACTTGGGTGGCGTAGGAGGCGAAAGGTTCGCGTTGACGCGGTTTATCGACGGATTATTCCTGTGTGTAACAACCGTGGGCTGTTTTGCGACTAAATTTCAAAACGGAGGTAAGCCCTCAGAAAGTGTAGTCCAAGGAGGCCGAGTGACTGGCCACCTCAGCCATTTTGGCTGAGACGCGTCACGGCGAAACGGACGGGGTCGTCATAGGGCACGGATGTAAAATATGCATCCCAAGCCTAATCATTCCACGTGGCAATGCCACGTGGAATAGGACCCTAGTAGCATCCTATGAGTGAGCGAGGGGTGACGCGGTGGAATCTCCATCGCGGCACTCCTCTTGCCTTGATTCCGACCACAGGGATATTTTCCAGGCTGAGTCGAGCTGGACTCTAGCCCGAAGATGTTTTCCGGACGCTGACTCCTCGAGACGTGCGCATCGAGTCCCCGAAATGCGGGGAATACATTTAAAGACCATTTTTAACCCTAGAAATGGTCCGCACGCTACATTCCTCCCCCTTTGCTCCAAACCGTCCTGGTTCGTCCTTGCTCAAGGAGGTTTGATCATTGCATACTGCATTCATGCAAACCATGCAACAAAAATTGTGCATATGAGCACATTCGTGAACTCTTGTCATCCGCAAGACTCTTGCGTCACGTTCACGCACAATCAACCACTCTTGCGTGGTCTTTGTGATCTTCGATCACTTGTTTACAACACCTAGTGTTGAACACGCGGTCTCCGGCTCTTGCCAAGACCATGCCATTGTGGCATTTGTCTGTTCTACACGAGTGTTGGTGATTCTTCACTAAAGATCCGTCACTCTCCTGTATTGTCGGCATAGTTGATGCCTTTTGGGACGTACATTGTCAACAATGTCTTGCCAGTTTGGAAGAGAGGATCGAAAATGAATTTTCCCACATTCCGTGTGGTCAATGTTCAGCCAACTGTTGTGGTGACGCTTCCTCCCCCTTTTGCAAGGAGCGTCCCTGCGACCAATTAACCGGGCGTCCCCACGAAAACCGTCCACGTCTACACAACACATTTTCATGCCGTTCGGGCATAATCTCTTCCTAGGGGTTGCTATCGAGGTGGTACCTCCCGGCAACATCGTCTGTACGTGCAATCCAGGGTTTGGACAACAGTCCTCTTGGGTTGTAACCGCGTGTTCATGACCACGCGTAGGTCATTCGGACCCTTTTTCAACACCTGTGGGTTGGTTGGCTGAACTCAACCAAACTCCACTAAGCCCATGCGACTCGCATGTCTGCTTGATCTTAGGTTTGGCAGGCACCAAGGGCCTAAGAAATGGGTGCTGAGCACACTTGTTCTCTTTTTCAAAGATTACGCTCATCTTTGAAGTAGGCGACAATGGTCGTTTGGCAAGCGCAGTTCTCGCATTTTGTCATCAGACACGACAATGCTCCGACCTAGATGATTTTTCATCATCTCCTCGTTTCTGTCTGAAATGGATACCACAGGTTGCCGCTCATGTCCCTTTCGAAATCGGGTCGGCTTTCAAATAGATGATTCGAGATACACCGATCTCGCTTTCGTGAAAAAAAAAACTTCCACGAACAAAGTGTCATCACATCATGGCCACCGAGCGGGTGAACTACGATTTCTAACCATGGTCGTGCTTATGTCCACCTGTTGGGTGACAAATCCATGGCTTTGCGAGTGCACACTTGTAGATCACATCCTGTGATCCCATAAACTCAACTGTCAGTTCAATTTTGTTTGGTCTTGGAATGCAAACGGCATGCAAGACAGGGCCACACACGGACCCGGGTAGGCAAGGTCATACATGGACAACAATTCCTGAGACGCCGTCTCAGAGATTGTTTGCCAAGTTGCATAAAATTGTTATGCATTAGTACAACTTTGTCGAGTGCAACCGGCACTCCCACAACCACATCACTTGGTTGAGGAGCCTTACGACTAGGCGTGTTAAGAGAATACCGTCCTGAGTTTAGTTCGTCAGTGAATGTTACAATAGTGACATCCCGAAGAGCCTTTACTGCATTCGGCAGTGAATAGAAAGTGGACCTTCCCCAATGACATGGGCATCTAAAATGCTTTGTCATGACCTTCCAGGTCCATGGGGTGTGATTCAACTAGTCCATAATTGAAAGAGTCATCCGTTTGAGGGTAGCGCCCGTCAAAGAGACATTTGGATGGCCTTAGAAATTTCCATTCATGATCTCTGACGGAGATCGTCTTGGATTCAGAATGTAGAATCTGAACCATGTTGGTAGATCGCAGAGGCACTATCGGTGCCACTTCATGCTGTGGGCATGATCGAAATCCATCTACATGACTTCGTTAGACCACAAGTTACACCACACACATGGTGCATCATCAGAAGTCCTGAGGTTTTGTCCAAGTCACTTTTTCACATTTGGGTAAGACACTCTGATCGTTTTGGCTAGTCCCAAAGTGAAAGATGACTCGTTCCGTGGCCAGTCGGACCAACGAGGTAAAAGCATCAACATGCGACTGGCATGTAGCTTTCGGCTGAGCGGTTGTCTCCAAGGTCATGAGCATGAGGTGCAACTCATGGCCCATGACTGGAGCCAACTAGGTCGTAGTTGGTTCAAAGGAAGCTATGAAATCGTCATAGTACCATGAAAATCTGGCAATCAAAATGGGCATCGCCCGTGCGCCACTGAGACCTCAGAGCTATGAGACTTTTGCCAAAAAGGAGAAAGAATCATGTCATAGACATCCGTCCACGCACTCATGCCTGCCAGTGGCCGCAAAATATTCACTTGTTGAGTGAATACGGCCTGAAGGTGTCGCCTTCGGTACTCGTGTTTTCTTTGTGTTTGACATTCGGTCGTACACGTTAGACGCCAAGATGTGTGATTTGTGTTGTCTTTGACAATCACACTGTGATGTATCAAGTCGTAGACGTCACACATAGAAGGGCACTTGCGCCTCAATGAGGCATCCACGGTCCTGTTTGGAGGTCGTCCGTCATAGGAGGACATCCGTTGTCCTTGGCTTTTGGACATGGATGTTGATACGAACTCGTGGACCTTTCGATCGTTGGTACCGGTCGGGTACCATGCTTCGTATCGTTGGTACCGGTCGAGTGCCATGATTTGCATCGTTGGTACCATTTGGGTACCAAAATTCGTATCA
This sequence comes from Penium margaritaceum, assembly GCA_023375785.1. NCBI lineage: Eukaryota > Viridiplantae > Streptophyta > Zygnematophyceae > Desmidiales > Peniaceae > Penium > Penium margaritaceum. The sequence continues at coordinate 11,313 of SZWC01018869.1, read as the reverse complement.
TTGATACAGGTCGGGTACAAGAAATTCTACCGATCACTTTTTGAGTGATAAGGTGTGAATGGTTTCTCCATTCGTATGCACACGAGAACCAATCTTGTGCTTGTCACATTTGTTGTGGCCAACCGTGGCCCGATGGCCGCATCTGCCATGGCTGATTGAGTACGATAACCCGGATGATTGCGGATGTACACCGGTGCAGGACTCAAAACCGTCGAGTCCTTAAGGCATGTTGTGCCTCTTTGGGGAGACCGTTTAAGATCTGTTTAGCATGCACTCGGTATACGAAAGTCCTGGTTTGGCCTTTCTCAGGTCCAAATCAACGTGGTGACGTGTATGTTTCCTGCATTCACCATTCATGGTGTCGCCATGATGTGGATTGACCATGTCTCGAGTCGTCAAACGATCACATTCGCAATAATCACTCACCCACCAAAAGACTTGTTCCGTTGGATGATGACACCATTGTTCGTCCACGAGTCATAGCTGAAGTCATCGGTTGCTCTCTATCTTGATGCCGTAATCGAGGCATCAATGATCCACGAGCAAGTTTCACGTGCATGTCGTGCACGTTCTGGAAACAACTCTGGTAGGTTGGCATGAATCGCATACCTCCGTTCATCCGAACGATGTATCACTTCGTCCCTCAATGTGGCTCTTAAAATCTTCAACATCTAGTTGACGGTGTCGTGGCCATGATATCTATATGGGCTCCTCAGCCATCACAACTTGTGTCGTCTCAAATCAAGCATGTCGTGCCCGAATACTATAGTCCTATGCATGATGATCCACGGGTCACCGGTCACATGTTGTGATTTACCCTATTATGCAAGTCGTGCATGCTGTAGAATCTAGTGCGTAGCCGACTGGGCTTTCAAGAATGAGTAATAGGGAAATCGTCCGTATTTGCATTTGACCTTGTAACAAATGAGGTCCACTCGTTAGGCAATGTCTCAAAACTTCCTCCGGAAGCGTTTTGGCCGTACTGCTGTCGGCAACAGTGCCAAACCGTGACATATTTGCTGAGTGTGTGAGGAACCGAACCACGAAGATGGTTAACGTGATGGTCACATTCGGTGCCCATGAGGCTCATCTGTCCACCATGCCATCCGGGCATCTTTTTTTATTTCTTTGGTTATCACACCCATGTATGATGTGTTCGATCATGAGCATCAATTCCTTCAAACAAGGAGTTTGACTTTATGACCATTCTCGAATTCGTCGAGACGACCCTTCAATGTCCAGGCACTTGCCATTGGTGCACTTGCACGTAGACCCACACCCGAGCATAAACCGTATGCTTTTGTTCGGTGGAGTTAAGTGACATGTAAGTATGCCCTACGGCACATCATACATGTCAAGCTTATGTAAGCTCGTGACCATTATGGTGTGCGTTCGGCAGCCAGCACATTCTGTCATACGTACATTCGCCACTGGCGTCGACAGTGCATTGGATTCCACCGTTTTTTGTGTAATCGACACTGAAGCCAACAATGCCTTCAACACTTGCGTCAGTGGTGCATTCGGTACCCACGATAAAAGTGTAGTCGGCACTCATGGCAATAGTGTAATCGACACTAGCGCCATTTGTGCGACCGACACTCCTTTGATTTTGGCGATCGGTATCTGCGCAAATTCTTTCTTCAGAAATTGCGGAACCAAATACCGGTACTCGGTTGGTGGTGCGATCGGCACGCACTCGGATTGTGCAATCGGCACGACGGTAGTGCAATCGACACTTGCGTCAAAACTACTCTCGTCAATAGTACGATTTATGTTTGTGTCGGAAGTGCAATCGGCACTCACGTCAATGGTGCAGTCGATACGTGCATCAACGTACAATCGTCACTCGTGTCCTCGATGCAATTTACATTGTATCGTTGGTGCAACTGACTTTTGTGATAGTGCGAGCGGCACTTGTTTTGTGCAATCGGCACTCGTTTGGGGTTACCTCGGGTAGGTGATTCAACGGGTGGAAGCGACATTTACAGTGCCTCTTATTCTTATAATCGAGAATTCGTCTCGACGTACTTCACCGTCATGGTTTTCCAGCCCGGTTTAAATCACCCTGAATCACTTGTGGTTCACCCTTCCCGGAATCCTCAAACTTTGAGGTTGCCTGGGTAATTTAGGCACAGTCGGTGCTAACTCTCTCGCGTTACAACATTTTTTTTACGTCGAGCTATCGGCTCGTCCAACAGAGCCTTCGGCATGTCGGGCCGAGCTCTACACTCGCTCCGCCGATCGGGCGGCGTTTGGGTGAAATGCCCAAACATTTTTTTTGTTTTAGCTCATTCAGAGCATTCGACCGCTTGTAGGATGGAACCCAAGACCAACTTGGTCAAACCATGGGTTGAAGTGGGGAAACAACCCCCGTTACGGGCGGGTGTAAAAATTTGAGTGTAGAAGAAAAAACAAATCTGTACTCCATAATTTGGAGCTCAGCGTGAGCCTCCAAAAAGTTTTTACGGTGTCCAAATTGGACGACGTGCGAGGAAACCATCCTCCATTATGTGTATGGCACCCGCCGGGTCCATAAACATGGGGTATTTTGGAAAGGAAAAAGGATCTTTTCCCCACAGGATCGAACTCCGAACCTCCCACCTCACTGGTCATCCACAAGGGCACTTCGACCTCGGAGCCGTTGTTAGTTGCGCGGTTCCTTCCAGGAACCCGTTTCAACATC
>SZWC01018868.1:5223-50682 GCA_023375785.1 Penium margaritaceum | reverse complement strand
CACACACACACACACACACACACACACACACACACAAACACACCCTCCAGATTGTTGCAACTTCCTGGCCCCTACTCCTGCCTCACATGTACATCCCTCGTTGTGTCTGACATTTCTGCGACCAAAGCCTTCTTCCCCCCTTCCCATGTGTTCCACCTTGCTCGCGGTTATCCCTGACTTGCTCCCCTCCCCACTGAAGCACCTATCACTGCTTCTTGTCCTGGGAGGGTGACAGGATGACAAGGTGGCGTAGGCTGGTGTGCTGGACGGTGTCATGGAGGACATTGCAGAGCAGAGAGTGCGCGTGCTGTGGGCTGAAACATTCTTTGGGTTTTCTCAAACGTTTTGGCAGAGATTCTCTTCTGTTTTCTCGTCTCTGACGTGAGACGAGGTGGCGTGTTGGACGACGACTCAGTAGAGGACAGCAGGCGTAGTGTGCGTGTGGAACGGTGCAAGATGAGGCATCTCTTACACTGTCTTGCGTCGGCAGGAGGACGAGGCGGCGTTGGCAGGCGTGTTGGACGACTACCTGGAGGACGACGGCGAGCAAAGGGTGCGGGTGTTGGCTGCTGCTGCGCTGCGAGCCAGCGAGCGCCGCATCCTCTTCCGCGCAGACTTTGTGAGTGCTACACGTTCGTCTTGTGCTCGTTTTCGTTTTCGTTTCCCTTGCCTTTCACATTTTGAGAGCAAGGCGTTTCTTCCTTCCACGTCCGTGCCATGCGTCTTTCTTCTTTTTTCCTTCCCTCTACCACATTGTGAGTGCAAGTCTTTCTTTCTTCTGCGCCGACTGTCTGATCCTTCCGCCGATCCAGCCAAGGAACGTTTTGCGGCAGAGTCAGGAGTAGGTCAGGAGTGATGCTAGGTCCTCAGGGACCTATAGCATTACTCCCTGATTTCAACTCCCGGTGTCTTGTTGCACAGGCTTGGGCTGCGCATTGTGTTCCCCAAAGTCCGAAACGGAGGCGCATCTCGCTATGATGGTTGTGACGTCGGAAACTTTGTGCTACAACTGGTCTGTCACGTTTGTGGTGATGGGATGATGTGGTGTTCATTTCTCTTACACGTTTTGCAAAGTGTCTGAGAAAAATGGGAACCTCGTGTTGCAACGGGCCTGTCGCATTTGTGGTGATGGCATGATGTGGTGCTTGTGACTCACTCAGGTGCTGAGGATGGAACTCCGCGAGTTGAGAGGGGAGGCCGGTGCACGGGCTGGTCGGCCGCGCGTGGAGTTGGGCAACAACCTCGGCGGAGAGCGTGCAAGCAACCAGGGCATCATAGGCAAAATCCTGTCAAGAATCGTGCGGCCGTGATAGAATTGCGGAGCAGTCGATGCTGTGGGAATCGTTGGCTGCTGTTGGGCATAGGGGGACGATGGTTCAAGTTCTGTGATTCGTGGAAGCCTCCAAACTCGTCGATTTTGTCTATGCTTTGCACCTCATGTTTCCAACCATGGAATGGCGGTCAATAAGAAAACCTTCCTTGGTGCTAGTACATCATGGAAGTTGAAGGCAGTTCAATACCATCCCTCAACTTCTGACTCCAGCCTTGGGGAAAGAAAACCTACATTTTTGGTTCCACTTTGGAGGCTCCCCTTTTCCGCCAGCTAGAGGCAAGTTGTTAAATGCCAAGAATTGCCAGCAAAGTCATTATGTCGACTTCAATGGTCCACTACAAACGTGATGCCCCTTGATGCCTTGCATCATGTGATTTGATGCGCGGCACAGACATACCATTCTGCTTTGGACATTGATTTTTTTTGTTGTTTTAGGTCTTGCATGCAGTCATGCCTGAGCGCGAGTTTTCTTGAGAAAATTACTTAGTAGAACAAAACCACGAGCTCGCAAAACTTGGCATTGATCGTTTTCGAGGACCGTTGGAGGCGGTTTTTGAAAGAGAATCTGTCTCATGTGGCTGGCCTGATACGGCCAGCCGCGTCGGGCTCACATGCCTGACTCGCAGGACTGGCTTGCAAGCGCTTTCTTGCAGGCTGTTCCGGTCGTGAACACAACACCAACGGTTTTTCACCTTCTACAACCAATTCACCAAAATTGATCATTAGTGTATGACGATTATGTACAATGAAAGAAATCCTTTGAACAAAACAGAGCTTGAGAATCTCTTTTAATTGAATATCAAGTTTAGGAGGGTCATTGTCATACCCTACTTGGATTTTGGTGTTAACCATTTTCTTAACATAAAATCTTTAATGGGTTCATCTAATATCAAAAGAGCGCAAATGTTTGTTTGTGTGGCTTCCACCCGTCAGGACTGACGCAGATGGATTATCCAAATACCCACGTTGGTGGTATATTGTAGAGGAGGGCGTGACGACACGATGGGCCTCCGGACTGTACTGAGACTTCTCCAGCACCTACGACAGCGCCGGCGAGACGCGGTCGATGCGTTCCGGCAGCCCTGTGGGCTTGTCGGGAGGTAGGAGAGTTTTTTTTTGGTGGGTTGAGACCTGTGCACCCAATGGACTGTACCGGTGCAACGAGGAGACCCGATAGTTGTAGTAGGGCTTCCAATGTTCAGAAAGCCATTTTGGATGTCTGGACGTTGATTTCGAGTTTTTCTAGCACTACTCATATCTTCTCGGTGGTCAAGACCCGGGCGCTCGGAGAGCCGTTCCGGTGCCTTGAGGAGACCACGCCGACGCCGAATCGGACCCAAGCTGATCGGATCAAACAGTCACCAAGGTAACCGCTTCCGGAAGGGAGCCCGGTGGGAGGGATTTTCTGCCTGGACCATCTTAAAAACCAAAAAATAAAAAAAAATTAAAAAAAATTGAGGAGACCACCTTTGTTTGTTGTTGTGGTGCATGCAATGTGTTCTCCCCGCTGACTCGTTTGGGTCCAGCGGGGATGACGGGGCCCCATGCGGCTAGCTGCCGGCGCCCCTACATAAGCCCGCTAGGGGCTCAGTTGTTAACTCTCCTTGTTCTTTCATATTATGAGTTCTAGACTAAGCCAAGTTTTCGCCGTTTTGCACTGCACTCACACACACATGTTATGTTCGTTTGCATGGGCCTGCATGCCCTAGATAATTTCCAATTTTGTATCAAAGCACAGGGGGCATGTGAGAAAGAGAAGTAGAAGAATCATTAGTAGTGGGCGGAACACAAAGAGAACGCGCCACGTGGCGCCACGCCGGCAGCAGCGTGAGGGAGCGCAAAGCGACCGCACGTGAACGCCACAGGGGTGGTGAGCCGCACACAACAGCATTAGCGACCGCGGTGGCAATAGCAGTAGCAGCAGCAGACATAGCAGCTGCGGTAGCTGCGTTGCCATGCAGCAGGATAAGTGGTGGCAGAGCAACTGCTCACAGCAACAGCAGCAGCGGCAGCAGCAGCAGCAGCGGCCAGGGCTAGCATGCACAATAGCTACACAGGCGGCACTAGCAGCAGCACATAGCAGCAGCAGCAGTAGCCACTGTAGCAGGGGCGGCAGCAACAGCAGCGGGCAGCAGCGGCGGTAGCAGCAGCACATAGTAGCAGCAACAGTAGCCAATGCAGCAGCAACGGCAGCAGTAGTAGCTGGAAGCGGCGACGGCAGCAAGCAGCAGCGGTGGAAGTGGCAAGTAGCAGCTGCTGATACAAAAAAAAGCAGCAGAAGCAGCAGTAGCGGAAGCAAAAGCAGCACCGGCGATGGCAGTAGCAAGCAGTAGCAGCAGCGATTGCGCAGAGTAGTAGTAGGAGCAGCAGTAGCGGAAGCAACAGCTGCAGCAACAACTGCAGCAGTTGCACCCGCCGCTACAGTTGCTGTTGTTGTAGGAGTGCCTCGCAACCCTCCTCCGAGGGTTCCCCTCGGAAGGGCCCCCTCGAGCCCCCACAAGGAGCCCCCTCGGAGGGGGTCTGTGGGCCCTTTGAGCCCCCCCTTCTGGAGGGGACCCTCGGAGGGCCCCGTCGAGCCCCCTACAAGGGCCCCTCGCAGGGACCCGTCGGCCCTGTCGGCCGACGGACGGAGGAGGGGGCGGACCCCCCCACCTCTTGAGCCCCTCCCCTCACATTCGCTCACTTGCTCACTTGCTTGCTCGTTTTTTTAAGCGAGCGAGCATAGGAGGGAGGGGGGACGACCTGAAATCACCCCGTTGTTTCTCACCCCCCCCCACCAATCATGGCCTGCCCCCAGTTTAGGGGGCAATCCAGGGTTCGGGTGAAGGGCAAACCCGGTGCGAGCAGAGAGAAAAAAAACGAAAACAAAAAACGACGAGCAGTTGAGAAAAAAAAAGGGTGGGGGTTGGGGGCGAGAAGAAAAGAGAGCAAGAGAATGAAAGAAAAGTGGCGGATGAAGGCAAACAGAAAAAGGGGACTGAGGGCAAGAAAAAACATAGAAAAAATACATAGACAAATTGTACAGAGCCATAGAATAGCCCGGCATCAAACCAACACCTGCAATGGCAGCAACCACTGCAGCAAAAGCAGTTTCCGTAGCTGCAGTTGCTGCGGTTGTAGCAATGCTTGCAGTTTCGCCTTCCCAACCGACAGTAGATTGTGTTGTCAGCCGTGATCTTTAGCTCAAGACGCGTCGTGGACCTGTGTCTTCTTGGGGCCCGTGGATTGTTACGTGCACTTCACTCCGTAGGATCGACAACGGATTCGAGTCTGTGCATCTCCAAGGGCTGGGTCGTCTACAGCTCCGAGCAGCAGCCACACCTATCGCCGCCACCCCTTCTGTTCCTGGAGCAATGTTCGCTCCATCGGTGGCAGCAGCATTACTAGCCGCAACTAGTCAAACTCCATGCTCAGGGCGTACTGTGGTAGTGTAGCTCGCCACGTCTGGTCATGTTTGCTGACCGTTGCGCCTTGACCTCCAGGAGTGATAGTACGTACTGGTCTCATCCTCTCCCGCAGCTTGGTGTTTACCACAATGAGTAGGTGCCCTCGGCACATATCCATCGTCCAGCACACGAGATGAGTGCGCAGACATTTGAGCACGCGCCTTGCGTGTTTGCCTGGTGTTATGGTGGTGATGGACGTCATGGTTGGCGTCGTTGTTGGACATGCCCTTCCGGTTGGCATCCACCTTGGCTTCAACCTTGTCGGAGCCAACGTCCTCCACAGCATACGGATCTGCCAGCATTGGTAGATCCCCTAGGTGGACCTCTGGCGACCATATTTGCCGAGATCCACGACCTAAGGCAGATGGTGCAGCAGCTTTGTGGCATTGTCGTCACCAAAAGTGCTTCTACTACTAGTTCGTCGAAGGCCTCTTCGATCAGTTCTCATTCATCCTCTCCTCCTTCCTCATCTGATGGTGTCCCTTCAGCTCCACCTACTAGCCAGTCCCAGGCTGCCACCATCCTTTGTATCCTCCACTCTCCTATGACCACGATATCACAGCGCGATGACATGCCTTCATGTAGTCGTTCCATTCATGTGTCCCCGTGGCGTCGGCGTCAGCGCTCCGCACGCCGTGCTCTTGCCAGTTTTGATACATCATCTACCTCCTCGGCTTGCATTGCTGTACTTGTCGAGGGAGAGTGTGGTCATCATGCATTACCTGTTGTGACCGTAACTACAAGATCTCCACTCACGCAGGGCCGTGGTGCCCGAGCGTAAGCTCAGAGAGATTTAGACGATACGGCGACAGTACATGACATGGAGTCTGATCTTGAAATTGCGATTATGGTGGAGATTTTCTTGTCATCGAGTTCCATGTTCAAGCTGAATCCAGATCTTCCGAAGCATCAGGTTACATTAGGAGGAGCGCGGGCATGGCATCCTTGGCTAGTGCCATTCGTGGCTCGGACTGGTGGCGGCCCAGCGGTGGCACAGGAGTCCCGTATAGATCGGGATGCGTCTATCCGACTTTTGGGGGAGAGTGTGTAGTAGACTCACACTAGTCAGACAGATGTTGTAGTGCTTGGGACGTGCATGTCATCGAGGTCAACATCTACGCTTCAGCAGGAGGCGGATGTTTTGGACAGCAGGTTGTATCAAGAGGAGTGCAGGCCCCGGATGCCTGAGCGGAGCCACTTGCGACTTTGACTGGTAGCGGCCTGGCGGTGGCACAGGAGTATCGTGCGGATCCGGATGCCCAATACAGATTTCCGGGGGCGTTGGCGCACGAGACTAACACCAGTACGACAGCGGTCGCAGTGTATGAGCAGAGTCAGCCGGCTGGTCTTTTAGAGGTTGAGGCATTCGTGAGAGCAACAATTGTGAGAGATGTTTCTAGGACATGTGCTCCATTAGACACAGCAGGCTCCATCGTGTCATCTGCGCTACCTAAGGGCCAGCTTCAGCATGAGGAGTCGCCCATGTTTCCAAGGTTTACAGGTTCCCGTACACAGAACGGTACAGCGACACACATGACAGAGTCAGATGCTGGTCCTCACTCCATTATCATGCAGGTGGCAGCGACCAACCTTCCCTACGAGAGGGTACGTGAGCGTCAGCTATGCTTGCTGGTCGCCTTGACATGCATTGTCGAGCCGGAGTCTTGCACATCTCTGTCCACTACGATGGTAGCCGAGGATAGTGGAGCAGATCCGTACTCGTGGATGGAGTCACCTCGTTAGCATGATCTGAGTTATGTCCTCTCGTGTTCACCTATGGGTGACCCTGCTGATCACATTGACGCTGAGAGTGGCAGTACGTGCATGGACGACATTTCCACATGCTCTAAAGACTTTGACGACTCCTCGCTCTCCTTCTCTCTTGGCATGCCACCGCTCATTCCTCCTTGTGTGATAAGTACGAGCTATGGTGTGGATGCGACACCTATAGCTGCATGTGATGTTCTAGCGTCTCAATAACTTGCGCATTTGGTTGACCCCTAGGAGGATACAGTAGCACCGGCTCCATTGTCTTCAGCAACAGAGATGCAGATGGAGCTGTGCTTGCGAGTTCTACAGTCTGTATTTGCAGCATCCAGTGAGGCAGAGTTCAACCTACGCGAGGCAGACATGGGCCACCTCCACATGTTTGAGGCAGATTACGCTGACTTGCAGGAGCGTGTAGTGATGCTACAATGGGAGGTGGTGGTAGCACGTGAGTGATTCTCAGAGGAGGGGAGCATCACTACTATTGGCACAAGCTTTCCGCCACCAGCATCTGGCATACCCATACTCGAGGAGGACCTTGTACCAGCATCGAGTATGACGTCCGTTGGAGACACTATCACAGGAGAGGTGAGCATGCCTTAGGTTTTTGCCATCCTCGTTCCTGTCGATTCCATCATCGCTCCTCCTCATTTTGCTGCTGCCATCACGCACCTTCATCTACCCATCTTTGCTGCTCCATTGTCACCTCCGTCCATGAGTGGTGATCCAGTTCGTCGCTCCAGCCCTCCTCTTTTGGCCGTACACCATTGTGCCTCAAGGTGCTCTATCCTGTCTCACAGGCCAGCTCCGCCACTTCATCCATGCTCGCGTGCTACTCGCACATTTCCTTTCCTCTGGCTTACACAGATGCATCGCGGTAGAACGGTGAGAGGAGAGATTGTGAGTTGGGACCCTTGGTGGTCACGCAAGGAGTGGTGCACTCCAGGTGATGCGTATTGACGTGAGGAGTCGTAGTCGGAGACACAAATTTGTCTTTGAGCGTGGGAGCCGACTCGTACGTGACAAGGTGAGCTATCTCTGCATGATGGGGGACCATATGGCTTAGGATTTGTTCAGCTATGGCATCAGCATTGCCATCGAGGACATCGCCAGCAGGTTCATTTGCCCAGGGGGAGTGTTGTGTGGACCTCGACCTGACGTGCCGTCACGGGAGATGCATGGCGAGGGGTCCATGCTCAGCTATGAGCATACTGCAGCACACGTCATGTGGCTCATGACACGTGCCTGCATAGCTATAGGTGTATGGTAGCACTCTGTTGGTCAAGACCCGGTCACCTGGTCAGTTGTACCACTGTCACGAGGAGACCATGTGATCGTGTGTTTTGGTGTGTGGTCATACTATGTGTGGCATGTGCATGCCAACTGGTTTGCTCATTGTGTGGTCGAGACCCGGACACGTGGTGAGCTGCACTTGTGTTACGAAGAGACCCCCTATGACCATGTGTGTTGATTGATGGTACTATTGTGGCCGGCATACAGACACCTATTGGAATGCTTGTCGCGATCGAGACATCGGCACTGGTACCGCCAGTGTCACGAGGAGACCCTCATTTTGTCTGACATGTGTATGATGTGCATTACACTAGTTTGTGCGCGTGTGCATCACTCCTCTCATGGTTGAGACCCAGACACTTGGTGGGATGTGCCAGTGCCTACGGAGAGCTTAGATGGGTAGCAGATGTGTGTGTGTGTGTGTGTGTGTGTGTGTGTGTGTGTGTGTGTGTGTGTGTGTGTGTGTGTGTGTGTGTATGTGTGTGTGTGTGGTTGACTGGTGCAGATTGTGGTTTGGCATACCTTGTTATTCAATGCCTTCATTTGTTCATTTATTCTGGTGTGGATGGCTATGTCAGCCAGGGGGGGNTGTGTGTGGTGTGTGTGTGTGTGTGTGTGTGTGTGTGTGTATGTGTGTGTGTGTGGTTGACTGGTGCAGATTGTGGTTTGGCATACCTTGTTATTCAATGCCTTCATTTGTTCATTTATTCTGGTGTGGATGGCTATGTCAGCCAGGGGGGGGTGTTGGTTTGTGTGGCTACCACCCTTTAGGACCGACGTCCATGGATTATCCATTTACCCACATTGGTGGTGTATGGTAGGGGAGGGCGTGAAAACACGACGGGCCTCCAGACTATACCGAGACTTCTCTAGCACATACGACAGCACCGACGAGAGGCGGTCGATGCCTTCACGACAAGCCCTATGGGCTTTTCGGGAGGTAGGAGAGTTTTTTGGTGGGTTGAGACCCGCGCACCCGGTGGACTGTACTGGTGCGATGAGGAGACCGGAAAGTTGTTGTAGGGCTTTCGATGTTTGGAAAGCCGTTTGAGATATCTCGACGCTGATTTTGAGTTTTTCTAGCACTGCTTGTATCTTCTCGATGGTCGAGACCCGGGCACTCGGAGAGTTGTTTTGGTGCCTTGAGGAGACCACCTTTGTTGTTTTTACAGTGTATGCAGTGTGTTCTCCCCGTTGAATCGTTTAGGTTCAACGGGGGTGACGGGGCCCGGTGCAGCTAGCTGCCGACGCCCCTACATAAGCCCGCTATGGGCTCATATGTAAACTCGTTCTTTCATATTATGCGTTCCAGACTTGGTCAAATTCTTGTCGTTTTGCACTCCACTCATACACAGAGCTCATGTCCGCTTTTGCATGGGCCTGCATGCCCTAAACAGTTTCCAATTGAAAATACAATGGTGCCCATCGTTTGGGTCGATGTATCAATGGTGTGTGTAGTCAAAAACAAAAAGACGATGTTGTCCATAGTTGAAAACGATGTCATCGGTGTTCATAGTCGAAAACAAAATGACAACGGTGCCGTTGTTTTCCATTGAGCGAGCAAAAGAGCAATAACAGGACAACTGTATCCATTATTTGGTCGAAGTATTCAATTGTGAACGACCTGCATGTCCTAAACAAACGATGCATGTTGACAAGTTGTCTTGACAGCCTGTGGTTTGTTCTGTCGTTTACCGTTGTAAGTCATGGAGTTCTGTGAAGCTTGAGCCATGGATGTAAGCCGGTTTTTTTTGCCCTGGAGGCAACCTTTGCGCATCGCATGGAAGAGGACAGTGTAATTGCCAATGAAGGGTGGCACAATGAGCTGGAAACCTAGACTAGAGCGGCGTGTTGAGGCTGCAACATCGCTAGAGTAGGCATGGCCCCATGCTTATTGCTTTGCACTGCTGCCCCCTTCCGGTGAAATGAGTCTCTGAGAGAGAAACATCATGCTGAGGAGTTCGTGCCAGAAAGGCAGTGGAAACTGCAAAGATCTGATTAGCAACCAAGAATGAACAACAATGGGATAACCTTCTAAGTTCTAGCTCCCCCCCCAGCTACGTAGAGCTTGTTAATCAGCTTTCTAGCCAATCGGAAAAATTACCAATTTTCTGGCTGGTAGGGTTTTCTTGCTGAGCCCTACCAGTGGCCAACAACCCAACACCCTGGCGTCGTCCGTTTTGCCTGAAAATCGGACTACACCATAACACCAGTGCTGCAAATGCAGTGGTGCGGTCATAATCATCTAAAAAACAGCAGAGAGGAGTTATCGCCAACTAGACCCACGCAACGTTTACACTAGTGTCCAATAACAACAGTGCCCGATCAACATGGAACTTGGACCCTCTGCAAAATATGATGTTGCAGGCGCAATGGTGTAGTCAGATCCAGCATTCGATACATGCAGACAACATATCCAGTATAAGTGACAACCGACGGCACGACCGCCAAGGAAGCCTGCCGATGGAGCTCAGCACATTGACCGTCAAAGGGAGGAGGCTCCAGCAAACTGTGCGTAGGCCTCAACGTGTGTTGGCTCCACCAGACGACACTCGAGTATCATAGTGTGTCGCGGTCAGTCATCTGCGCGCTAATGTACACAAGCCGGGAGGACACAATCATTAGAGCACAATGAGAGATGCTTGAAAACCAACACTCCTCCATGACTCACAGGCGTAGTGCACATGGACGGGCACATATTAGAGAGACAAAGCGAGCACGGGTAGAGTGAGAAAGGAAATCACGGACCCACACCAACCGCGCTCACAACCTTTTTGAACCAGTCACATTTAAGTACCTTGGTCAAGAAGTCAGCCAGCTGACGTGCTGTCTCAACCAACACAACGTTGATGTTCCTGTCGTGCAACAGTGAACGTAAACAGTGATTCTCGACATTGATGTACTTTGTACATGTGTGATGCACACCGTCATTATCAGTGACCATGAAGCTATGGCACTCTCACTGTCACAATGCAACGTGATGGACGTGACTGGCTGACGCAGCTCAAACAACAGGTAACACAGCCACACGCTCTCACATGCGCCAGAACCAAGGGTCACATACTCAACCTCAGCAATACTTCATGCTTTCCACTACGCCAGGAAAAAGCCATGCCACTAACAAGAAGGATCCAACCAATACAACTCTTACCATCCGGACTGTCGGCCTAGTCACTGTCGGTGTAGCCCTCCGCAACAACGGATGGTTGTCAACGGAACATGAGGCAACACAATGCGGTCAAGATGACATAACGCAGTACTTGGATCATGGCCTCAAAGTGGGGGTGACGCGGCTCCTAAGAGAACTAGGCCAAGAGGTTGACGGCGAACGCAATGTCTGGACGCGTCATCGTCGTCGGAAACATCAATTACCCGATAACACGAAGATATGAGGTCACGTCTACTGGCTCCTCCACCACAACTGGATCAGAGCTCTTCGGCATTGCCTGACTATCGAGCGACATGGGTGAGGATGCTCTCGGCACGAGGGGCAGGTCCTCCGCGAAGCGCCCAAACAAGGTCTGGACATTGGCGGCCGGATGGACGTATGGGACACCCATGGAGCGATCATGCTCGAGCTCCATGCCTGAGAAGACTCGTGCTGACCGGAGGTCATTCATCTTGTAGGCGGGGTGCAGCAAGTCCTTGACATTCTGGATGGCAGCTGTATCCGGTGATGCTATGAGCAGCTCGTCGACATAGGCCAAGAGAGCGATAAAGGGTTGGCCTCGCGTGCCGATGAATATTGCGTGGTTTGCAGTGCTTTGAAGGAGGCCACCGCTAAGAAGCGTACGACTGATCTCTTGATTCCAACAGCGTGGTGACTGCTTCAGACCATAGAGGGCCTTTCACAGCTTCTAAACTTTCTCGGAGCCATCGTCGAAGCCTGGAGGCTACATCATGGAAACCTCCTTGCCTTCCAGTGAACCATGGAGAAAGGTGTTACTCACATCCCTCTAGTGTAGCTCCCACACGTGCTGGACTACCAAGCTGAACAACGCACGGCTAGTGGAGAACTGACCGACCAGGGCAAATTTCTGGTCACAGTCGCTCCCAGGGACCTTAGCAAACCTCTTGGTTGTACGACGGGCCTTGTGCTTGTCCAGAGATACGGCTGGCTTCCATTTTTGCCAGAGGACCCACTTAGCGCCGATGGCCTTTCGGCCGGGGGGAAGGTCAACAAGCTCATAGACCTGATGTTGCCAAATGGCGACAAGCTCAACGGTACATGCAACCTCCCAGTGTGAGGCGTCGGGAGACGCCCGAGCCTCACGTAGGTTGGCTAGGCCCTCTGGGCATTTTGTGGGATGGACAGTGAGGACGTACGCGTCTCACACCCTAGGTGGCATACGCGTGAGCGTAGCTGTGACAACATGTTGGTGCTCCTCATGGAGCATGCCGTGGCCCACAGTCGACCCCGGGTGTAAGTTTGTAATGACTGCTAGTGTGGCCAAGCCTAGGGCCTTGGTGCCAAGGCCCCCACACACAACTGTAGGAGTGGGTCTGCCGGGAGGCAAGGACCCTGCCGGAGTGATATGTGGCCGTGTCGCAAGAGGACGCGAGGCGGCAACTTGTGTGCTCAATGACGGCCTGGGTCGGAGGCTCTCGCCCAGGTCGTGTGTGTAGCGTTCAAGCACACACGGGGCGTCCGGCCCTGACGAGCTCACGAACACGGACGGAGCGGCCGGTCCGGAGGGGCTGGCAGACACGGACGGGGCGGCCGGCCTAGAGGGGCTGGCGGGTACGGATGAGGCGGTTGGCTCGGAGAGGCTGGCGGACACCGACGAGGAGGCCAACCCGGAGGGGCTGGCAGATACGGACGGGGCGGCCGACCCGGAGGGGTTGGCAAACACAGACACTGCGCCCGGCCCGGAGGGGTTGGCAGACATGGACGGGGTGGCCGGCCCAGAGGGGTTGGCGGACACGGACGGGGCGGATCGCCCGGAGGGGCTGGCGGACACGGACAGGGCGCCTGGCTCGAGTGGACTGGCTGACACGGACAGGGCGCCCGGCTTGAAGGGGCTGGTGGACATGGATGGGGCACCCAGCTTGGAGGGGCTGGTACACACGGACAGGGTAGCCGGCCCAGAGGGGCTGGCAGACACGGACAGGACAGCCGACACGGAGGGGCTACCGGACACGAACGGGGCGGCCGGCCCGGGAGGACTAGTGGACGCAGATGATGTAACGCTTGGAAGTGGCTGGAAGGAGGACGAACCTACCACTCCCCCACATGACAGTAGGGACATCGACGTGCCAGAGCAAACGAGGTCACGAGAAAATAAGTCCTCAAAGAAGAGGAAATCCCGAGACTTGATGATCTAGTGCTTGGAGGGATCCCAGAAGCGCCAGGCCTTCGACTGACGCAAAACACGAAGGAAGGTGCAGGGACGTCCGTGAGGCGCGAGCTTGCCGCCCTGTTGTGGAGCAGGCAACCATACGATGGTCACGCAATCCCAGACACGAGCCGGGTGGAGGTTGGCTTGCTCGCCATACCAGTGTTAGTATGGTGTGGATAGACGGGAATGGGGTCCGTTGGATATCCGGTTCCAGAGCCCCAGATGCCACCGGGACTCTCTGTTGTGTCTTCTACATCTTGCAGGCGTCTTTCGGCGGACTGGCCATGAGGCCTATTTGCATCTTTTTGCATTGTATGCTCACTGTCTTTCAATAGATGCATGCATGTGACCAGTCGTAGCGTCCGTCTTTTGATTCTGCACGTCTAGGTTCATACGGCGTAGCATTCTTACATGTGTGCGCAGAGTTACGGCCAAAACAGTGGTTTTGGGCCGGTTTTAGGAGAGCTCTTGGACTGCCGCGTGCGACACCCGCCGTGCGCCGCGGCAGGTTTTTATGCCTTGGACCTGTCATTTGCTATTTCTCTCTGCATATGCTATATTAAAGCATTCTGACATTGTGCCTTGTGTCTCCTAGCCAAACACTTGCCGTTGTGTGTACGACCTGTGACTGTCGTCACCGTCTGATCAGGCACTGACGCCCGGTCAGCGACTGTGTTGCTAGGAAGCTTCTATGCACTTTCTCATGGTATTAGAGCAGTGAGACAGTTCTCATTGATGCGCAGCAGAGACGCAGCAGAGGAGCAGCATTGAGAGTCACCGTTGTAGCAGAGTTTTTGGGGTCTGTTGGAGACGGCCGGTTGCTGTCAACGCACTCCACCCACCACGTGAGATCGCAGCTACAGAGGCAGCAGCAGCGGCGTGTACCGCCACGCAGAGGTGCGTGGCAGCTGCAGTGCGTGCAGCTGCCCTCCCACAGCTGCAGCAGTAGAGCAGCAGCAGTTGAGGCGACGGCAGCAGCAGTGCAGCAGCATTGGCTGTAGCAGCAGCGTGGCAGCAGCGGCAGCAGCAGCAGCGCAGCAGCGGCGTCGGGAGCAGCAGCACAGCAGCGGGAGCGGCGACAGCAGCACAGCAGCAGCAGCGGCAATCGCGGCGGCCACTGCAAAGGAGCAGCGGTAGTAGCAGCAGCAGCAGCGCAGCAATGGCAGCAGCAGCAGTGCATCAGGAGACTTCCCTCGCTGCTGCAGTCATCGCATCACCACAATCTGTCCTCCTGCAGTCACCCTCATCCACCTCCATCACTACCTCATCTTCCTCCTCCTCTTCGACCCCGTCTACACCCACACAGACGCAGGGTGTCTCAACAGCTGCCCAGGGGAAGAAGAAGAACGAGAGGCGCGGATCGGGTCGGGAGCAGCCATCATCCTGTAGTAGCAGTGCTTGTTCCGTGCACTGCTGTAACTGTGGAGGCGCCCATTGCTACACCGAGTGCCAGCAGCCGCTTGACTGGGCGCGCATCACTCGTGGGCTTCAGGCTACCCATGCTTCTCGCACCGCGTCCGGCACGTTGCCCGCACACTCCTCAGGATGCGTGGCGACCACGACTACAGCTGCTCCTGCGTCCTCATCAACGAGCAGCAGTGATCCAGACCCACATGACCGCACCATCGCCAAGCTTTTTCATCTTCTGGCGCTTCGCTTTTAGGGAGGTGCGAGTGTGTTGTCATCGTCGAGTGGGTCACAGACTGCTTGTTTGTCTGTCCTCGTGACTCGTGATGACACATGTGGGGGCGCACATTCCGCATGTGATGATGATGGGCCTGACTGCACTGATTGGATTCATGAGTCTCACCTTTGTGATGTACGTCATTCCTTCCCACTGACGACTCAGCGTCCCTCTGATGCCGAGTGTTCCATTGCTTGTTGTACAGTGACGTCCACCAGTCGTGACTCCGGTGGCACTTGGATCATCGATTCCGGTGCCACCCATCACATGACGTGTCGTCGTAGTGACTTTGTGGTACTTGGTCATGTCACGATTGTCCGTTCCGTTCGTACAGGCTCTGGTCAGTCCTTGCCGGTCCACGGAGTTGGGGTTGTATGCTTTGATGGTCCGTNGACTCAGCGTCCCTCTGATGCCGAGTGTTCCATTGCTTGTTGTACAGTGACGTCCACCAGTCGTGACTCCGGTGGCACTTGGATCATCGATTCCGGTGCCACCCATCACATGACGTGTCGTCGTAGTGACTTTGTGGTACTTGGTCATGTCACGATTGTCCGTTCCGTTCGTACAGGCTCTGGTCAGTCCTTGCCGGTCCACGGAGTTGGGGTTGTATGCTTTGATGGTCCGTCTGGCCCCCTGTATCTTTCGAACGTGTTGTTTGTGCCTGATATTGAGCTCAGTCTGCTTTCTGTGCGTGCTTGCACTCTGATGGGTCTCTCCATTGAGCATACCGTAGATTCAGTGACTGTGATTGCTCTTGACACCCGTAGCATTGTCCTACATGCTTCAATCATAGATGATTTGTATCGCATTGCTCGGCCCTCCTCCCCTTGCTCTCCCTCCTCCTCTGGTCGCGTTTTTGTCACTGGTGTTCTATCCCCGGAACACCAGCGGTTGCTTCACCGTCGTGTGTGTCACGTGGGCTCCGACACTGTGTCGAAGCTTATTCGGACACAGCCTGCTCTCGGTCTTGACGTGGCTTCTTTTGAGAAGCCACCCAAGACCGACTGTCTTTTTTGCGCTCAGGGGAAGATGCACCGGTGCACTTATCCTGATTTGCTTTCCCGAGCAGTGAGGCCTCTCAAGTTGGTCCACTCGGACCTGCTCGGTCCTCTTCCAGTTGAGTCCCTTTCCGACAGGGGCCGGTATGTTCTGACGTTGACTGATGACTTCACCCGGATGCGGTGGGTCTACAATCTGTGTCAAAAGAGCGACGTCGCCCTTGCGGTTCGGCTCTGGCTTGTGATGGCTGAGTTTCAGTCTCGCCACACGCTATATACTTTTCGCTCGGATCGAGGCGGCGAGTTCCTCGGTGAGATGGACTCCTTTGTTGCGCATGGCATTTTTCACCAGGTTTCCGATCCTGCTACCCCACAGCAGAACGGTGTATCTGAACGTCGGAACCGCACCATGGAGGATGCGGTTCGCGCCATGCGGTCTGAGTGTGGTCTCCCGGAGTCCTTTGCCTTCGAGGGCTTCGCCTACATGACTTAAGTCTTGAACCGCCTCCCGCATGGTCCGCTTCCGGATCATGTTACATTTTACGAGCTCTGGTTTGGCCACCGTGCTGATCTTTGTCTCGCTCGCGTCTGGGGTTCCCTGGCCTCCGTGTGGTACACCGAGGATCAGCAGGGGTCCAAGGTCTCCCCTCGGGGTCGCTTGTGTGCCTTCATCGGCATCTCCCCGCAGTCGAAGGCCTGGCGCTTTTGGGACCCCACTCGTCGTCGTGTCATTGAGTCCCGTGACGTGCTGTTTTTTGAGTCACTCACATATCGNGCATGGTCCGCTTCCGGATCATGTTACATTTTACGAGCTCTGGTTTGGCCACCGTGCTGATCTTTGTCTCGCTCGCGTCTGGGGTTCCCTGGCCTCCGTGTGGTACACCGAGGATCAGCAGGGGTCCAAGGTCTCCCCTCGGGGTCGCTTGTGTGCCTTCATCGGCATCTCCCCGCAGTCGAAGGCCTGGCGCTTTTGGGACCCCACTCGTCGTCGTGTCATTGAGTCCCGTGACGTGCTGTTTTTTGAGTCACTCACATATCGTGATCTAACTTCGATCACAACCCTCTCTGCCGCTCATGTCCCTTCCCGTGAGGGTCCTCGATGGATGGGGGAGACTTCTCCGCCAACGAACATTCCTCGTCAGGCTGATGTGTCCGCTCGAGTCCCCTTTCGGTCTCCAGCACTTGATGATCCGGCTATCATTGCCGTCAGTCCAGAGATCCCGCCTGTTTAGCTTGTTTTGCACCCCACAGGTATCGCTGCTTTCACACCTCCTCCTGCACCATCACCTGTGTCTACTGGCACCCCTGTTCCAGTGTCTGACCTAATCCAGCCCACTCCTGTCCCTACATCGGCTGACACTCCTGTCTCAGTATCCAGGCCAGCCTTGCCTGCTGTCACACCCAGCTTTGTGTCCCCCACACACGCATCTCCTCGCACGGCGTCTCCGGCTGCCTCGTCTCAGCCCTCACCAGCTGTGGTCGTACCTGTTCCTGAACCTGAGGTGCGCCCCTCGACCTCCGATCACTCCCGTGATCCGGTGGCCGCCTTCGACCACTGGATTCCGGAGCTTAGCGAGCGTCGGGTCCCGGACCTAGGCGTTCCTCTCGCAGCATCGCGAGCGGTGATCCAGGCACAAAGGCCTTAGGTCTGAGTATCCGCACTGAGCTTTCAGAGGTACACCCAGCGTGCCCCATAGGGCACGACCTGGTCACTCGCGAGTTCCATATCGCCTGTGACGCAGCAGCTGATCTTGTGGCCGTTAGGCCTGACACGGAGGCGTGTGCACTTGCCACACAGAGTTCCCCCTCTATGGCGCCTGACCCGGGCACATTGAGGGAGGCTTTCTCATCGCACGATGCTGATGCCTAGTGAGCTGCTTGCAAGGATGAGCTTCGTGCTATCCGAGAGCATAGAGTCTATGAGCTCGTCGACCTTCCTCCTGGGAGGAAGGCGATTAAGGTCAAGTGGGTCTTTCGCAAGAAGGTGAAGCCGGATGGCTCACTAGAACGCTACAAGGCCCGCATGGTCGTCAAGGGGTACAATTAGATTGAGGGAGTTGATAACACTGACACCTTTGCCCATGTCGGCCGCATGACCTCAGCTCGAGCTCTGTTCAGTGTAGTGGCTTAGCATGACTGGGAACTGCACCAGATGGATGTGAACAACGCGTTCCTCCATGGCTCTCTGGATGAGGAGATCTACGTGGCTCAGCCACCAGGCTTTGAGGACGGTGACAAGGTCTTGCACTTGCGCAAGTCCTTGTACGGCATCAAGGAGTCTCCACGGTGTTGGAACCGGGAGATCACTGGCACCTTGACTCGCGCAGGATATGTACAGAGCGAGGCAGACCCCTCGCTCTTCATTCTACCGACACCCGAGCGGTTCACCGCCATCCTGGTCTATGTTGATGACCTTCAGATTGCGTCTCCGTCCGTGGAGGCCGTGAAGGAGGCCAAGGCTGTCCTGTAGACTGCTTACAGCATGAAGGACCTCGGTCCTGCATCGGTGTTTCTTGGTATGGAGATCGTGCAAGATCGCAGACATCAAACATTGTTGCTCCATCAGGCGCGATACGCACGAGTCGTGGGGGAGCGCTTCAGCGATCTCTTTGGTGCACACCTCTTACACCTGATGGGCAGGATGCCCTGAAGGTGGATGATCCTACACAGCTGGGGGAGACAGTGGACGTGACCTTGTACCTCCGTCCCATCGGATCTCTGATGTACCTGGCCACCACCACGCATCCTGATATCGCGTTCGGCGTCAAACTCCTCACTTAGTTCTCGCAGGCTCCACGTGCGAGAGCCCTTCACGCGGCTGTGTGAGTGGTACGGTACGTGGTCTCCACGCCGTACCTCAGACTGTGCTTTCGCCGACAGTGTTCGGTGGTCCTTGACGGCTACATTGACAGTGACTGGGCTTGGAGCCCTGATGGGCGCAGATTACTGGCTACGTGTTTCTGCTCGGTGGTACCGCTTTGTCTTGGCGATGCGGGAAGCAGGGCTGCATTGTACGTAGCTCGTCAGAGGCAGAGTATGTTGCTTTGGGCACAAGGGCTGCTGAGGCAGTATGGTTGCAGCGCTTGTTTCTTGAGCTTGGGCAGTCAGTACCCGCCATTGTACTGCGTTGCGACAACCAGAGTGCTCCCGCCATTGCGGAGAACTCTGTTGTTTTTCATGCTCGCACAAAGCACATTGCGGTTGAGCATCACTTCGTTCGTGATCTGGTGGAGCGATGCGTGATCTCCATCATGTGGGTTGGTACCGAAACGCAGCGTGCTGACTTCTTGACAAAGGCACTTGCTCGCGGAAAGTTCCTGGTGGCCATTCGTTCTGTTGGGCTTTGCCCCGTGCGTGAGAGTGCTTGAGTGTGGGATGTTTGTGTGCGTCTCATTTGTTTGTGTCACTCAGTATTGTGTTCGTACCAGTGTTGCACGCGTATGGACATGCGTACCATCGGGTCATGGGGGAGTTTTGTGCTTTGTGCCGTTCCTGTATTGTTTACTGTGACCACTCGGCTGTGTCCATACTCGTGCAGATCCCTGAGGCGGGTGGCCCTGGTGACACCGGCGCGACAACAGGCGGCGGACTACCAGCTTGGAGCTGGCTGACCACTGCACCAGAGCCCGAGATGCCACCGGGACTCTCTGTTGTGTCTTCTACATCTTGCAGGCGTCTTTCGACAGACTGGCCATGAGGCCTATTTGCATGTTGTTGCATTGTATGCTCACTGTCTGTGGATGGATGCATGCATGTGACAAGTCGTAGCGCCCATATTTTGATTCTGCACGTCTAGGTTCAGACGGCGTAGCATTCTGACATGTGTGCGCAGAGTTACGGACAAAACAGTGGTTTTTGGCCGGTTTTAGGACAGCTCTTGGACTGCCGCGTGCGACACCCGCCGTGCGCCGCGGCAGGTATTTATGCCTTGGACCTGTCATTTGTCATTTCTCTCTGCATATGCTATATTGAAGCATTCTGACACTGTGCCTTGTGTCTCCTANCCAAAACAGTGGTTTTTGGCCGGTTTTAGGACAGCTCTTGGACTGCCGCGTGCGACACCCGCCGTGCGCCGCGGCAGGTATTTATGCCTTGGACCTGTCATTTGTCATTTCTCTCTGCATATGCTATATTGAAGCATTTTGACACTGTGCCTTGTGTCTCCTAGCCAAACCCTTGCCGTTGTGTGTACAACCTGTGACTGTCGTCACCGTCTGATCAGGCACTGACGCCCGGTCAGCGGGCGTGTTGCCAGGAAGCTTCTATGCACTTTGTCAACTTCGGTAATCTGTAGTGAAAAGCAAGTGTACTTGGACAAGTGTATAATGATTCAAGCGCATACAAACGATGCCAAGAATGAGAATGAGACAAGTCGGATCATCGGCATTCGAGCCGAGGGACCCGTGCGAGGTCGCGCAGTAAGTAGTGGATTTGAGAAGATTCGCCCAAAACTTGAGGGGCTTCGAGAACATCGGGATACTTCTCTTTGCAATTTGAGCATCATTGAGAAGTCGACCGAACAATATTGAAACATCGACAAGGTTTGCGACACTTTTGTTTACCATTTTGGAAAATGGTAAAAGCTCTAAAAACGATTTGTAGCGTAAGACCAGAGGTTGGGGCTTTTGGAGAAAACACCTTCCGCCAAATAGCATAAAAATCCTAAAGTCGCTACGCAGTGGGCCATGAAGGTAAGAAAAGAAATGCCTACTCACGAGTTTTAGGGACTCGTGTACGTCAAGGACATAACAGCTACACTACCGTTAAACAATTTGACAAGCTGTGTACCAGGTTTTGGCAGATGTGTTGCTCCAGCCATGTACATAAGAAAGGGACCCTATAGCTAAAATACGTCTAGGGCATATAAGTTGAGACATGAGCTGTGGTGGTGAGCGTGAGAAATGCAGCACCAAGATTTAGCTAAGTCTGGAACAATGGAATAAAGAATCAAGGCGGGAGTGAGCTGGAAGCTATTCTAGTGCGCAAGTTGGGACAGCTGCGTTGTTGATGCAGCGTGCGGGCTTCCACGCTCGTTGCTTAGTCTGCTACTCCCTCATTCTGCCGCTCCAGAGTCTAAGTCTGAGTGGTCTGGGTTTGTTACTCAGAGACGCTCACGCCAGTGTTAGCGCTAGAAAGCAGCTGAGAACTGAAAATGACTGATTAAGAGACAGAATGAGACACGATGGGAGACCCCTCCAAGATTTAGCCTCCCCTAGCTTTGTAGAGCTAGTTTCTTAGTTCACCAACCAATCGTAAAAATAGCTCTGTGTTCAAGCACGAAGGTGTTCTCGGTGAGCCCTGCCAGATGGGCCAACAGCCGAAGATGCGGGCGCCGTCTGTTTTGCTTGAAAATTGGACCATACCATGATACGCACGCTCGGAATGCAGCAATGTTGTCAGAATCAGCTACAAAAACAGTATTAAAGAGTTATAGCCGCCCACACCGTTGCAGCGTCTACTCTTGTCCATAGTACCAATAGTGCCCGAACTCAGGAAACTTGGGCCATATGCATGATACAGCGTTGCGAATGCAACGATGTAGTTAGGCACAACACTCGACGCGTGTAGATAGCAAAAGCAACAGAGACTGCCAGCGGGACGTCTGCCGAGGAGGTCCTTTGATGGAGCTAAGCACGTAGAAGAGAAGAGGAGGCTCGAGCAAACAGCGTGTAGGTCTCAGCGTGTGTGGGCTCCACCAGACGACACTCTTAGCAGCGTTTCATCTCATCATCAGTCATTTGCACGAAAACTTGCACAAGCCGGGAGGACACAATAGAGTACAATGGGAGATACGTAAAAACCAGCACTCCCTCATGACTCACAAGCGTAATGCACATAGACAGGAAGAGAACATTGAGACCTAGCGGGCAGGAGAAGAGAGAGGGAGAGAGAGAGGACCTCACAGAAACACACCAACCGCACTCATAGCCTTCTTGAACGAGTCACGCTTGAGTGCCTTGGTGAAGAAGTCAGGCATCTGCCGTGCTTTCTCAACACACACAATGCTGATGCAACCGTCCTGCAACAAGGAGCGGACATAGTGATACTCGACTTTTGTTGTACTTTGTGCGAGTGTGATGTACGACATCATTGTTAGCAATGGCCATGGCACTCTCATTGTCATAATGCAGCGTGATCGACGGGACTAACTGACGTAACTGGGAGAAGGGGCGACGCAGCGACACGCTCTCACATGCACCAAAAGCAAGTGCCACATACTCAGCCTCTATAGTGTTGCACGCAATGCAACCTTTCTTGCCATTGCACCAAGACACAGTCGTCAACAAGAAGGATCCAACCAATACGAATCTTACCGTACGGAGTGCTGACCTAGTCACTGCCCTTGTATCCGGTCGCCACAACGGACGAATGTTGACGGAACTTGACGCTACGTCGTGGAGTAAAGATGGCATAATGTAGTACTCGGATCCCGACCTTGAAGTGGAGGTGACGGAGAACGCAAGGAGGTTGACGGTGAACGCAATGTCTGGACGCGTTGTCGTCGCAAGGAACATCAGTGATCCGTTGACGTGTAAACCCGTTGTCAAGTCTACTGGCTCCCCCACCACGGTTGGATCAGAGCATCGTCTGACCATTAGGTAACATGGGTGAGGATGCTCTCAGCACGAGGGGTAGCTCCTCAGCAAACTACCCAGACAAGGTCTGGTCGTAAGAGACCTGATGGACATGCAGGATGCCCACAGAGCAATCATGCTCAAGCTCCATGCCAAGAAAGACTCGTGCTGACCCAAGGTCCTTTACATGGTGGGCAGCATGCAGAGGGTCCTTGACCCGCTTGATGACAGCTGCATCCGACAACGCAATGAGCAGGTCGTCCACATAGACCAGGACAGCAACAAGGGTCTGACTCTGCGGACTAATGAGCAATGCAGGACCGGTAGAGCTACGAAGGAGGCCGCCGGTGAGAAACGTGAGACTGATCTCGTGGTTCCAGTAGCGCAGTGACTGCTTCAAGCCATAAAGGGCCTTCCGCAACTTCCAAAACTTGTCGGAGCCATCGTTGATGCCTGGAGGCTGCACCATGCAGAGCTCCTTGCCCTCCTGTGAGCCATGGAGGAAGACATTGCTCACATCCATCTGATGCAGTTCCCACCCGTGGTGGGTTACCAAGCTAAACAATGCTAGACTAGTGGAGTACCGACCGATCGAGGCAAAAATCTTGTAATAGTCGATCCCAGGGATGTGAGCAAACCCCTTGGTTATAAGACGGGCGTTGTACTTGTACATGGACCCTTCTCACTTCCACTTTTGCCGGAGAATCCACTTGGCGCCAATGGCCTTGTGACCAGGGGGAGGTTGATGAGCTCATAAAATTGATGTTTCCAAATGGCGGTAAGCTCATCGGCGCATGCAACCTCCTAGTGAGCGGCCTCGGGAGACATGCGAGCCTCACGTTGGGTGGCTGGGTCTTGTGGTCGCTCCGTGGGGCGGACACTAAGGGCATGTGCGTCCCGTGTCCTTGGTGGCATTCGCTTGAGCATGGCCGCGACACATAACCAGTGCTCCTGGTGGACCAAGGCATACCCCAAAGCTGACCCTTGACGTAATTCAGTGATGACTAACAACATGGCCAAGCCAAGTGCCTTAGTGTGGGGGTCCCCACCCATGACTATGGATGTGGGTCTGACATGAGGCAAGGAGCCTCGTAGGGTTACAGGGGGGCGTGGCGCAAGAGGGCGTGAGGAAGCAGCCTAAGTGCTC
The DNA here is from genome assembly GCA_023375785.1 of Penium margaritaceum. Classification (NCBI taxonomy): domain Eukaryota; kingdom Viridiplantae; phylum Streptophyta; class Zygnematophyceae; order Desmidiales; family Peniaceae; genus Penium; species Penium margaritaceum. Next base: position 27,100 of record SZWC01018868.1, on the reverse strand, counting down.
ATGTTAGGCCTAGGTAGAAGGCTACCACCCAAACCACGTGTGTAGCACGCCGACGCGGGCGAGGCAGCCGAACCTGAGGAGCTGGCGGACGTGGATGGAGCAACCGGCCTGGAGGGGTTGTTGGACGTGATCAGGGTAGCCGGCCTGGAGGGGCTGCCGAACACAAATGGGGAAGCCGGCCCGAAGGGGCTGGCGGATGGGGACAGGGCAGCCGGCTTGGAGGTGCTAGCGGACATGGATGGGGCAGCCGACCCAGAGGGGTTGGCGGACCGAGATGGGGGAGCCGGCCGAAGGGGTTGGCAGAGACAGACAGGGAAGCCGGCCTGGAGGGGCTGGTAGACACGGATCGGGCAGCCGGCTCGGAGGGACTGGGGGACACAGATGGGGTAGTCATCTCGGAGGGGCTGGCGGATACGGATGGGGCAGCCGGTCCGGAGGGGCTGGCGAATACAGACGTGGGTGCAGACGATGGGATGCTTGGATGCGACTGGACGGAGGACGGACCCACCACTTCCCCACGTGACAGAAGGAACATCAACACGTTAGAGCAAGCGAGGTCGCGAGGAAACAGGTCCTCAAAGAAGAGGGCGACATGGGACTCAACGATGTAGTGTTGGGTGAGATCCGAGAAGCGTTAGGCCTTGGACAGAGGCGAGAAGCCAAGGAAGGTGCAGGGATGGCCACGAGGCTCGAGCTTGCTACCCTGGTGTGGGGTAGGCAGCCACACGATAACTATAGAGTCCAAGACCCGGGCCGGACGAGGGTCAGCTTGCTCTCCACACCAATTCTTCTATGGCGTGGACTGACGGGGAATGGGTTCTTCAGGAATCCGGTTCGAGACCCATGTCATGTAGGTCGTTGCCTTGAAGTAGAAGCCGTTAGAGAGACAGGAGTCCACCCGCATGGTGCAGACGACATCATCCATGGTGCGGTTCCACCACTTATAGATGCCGTTGTGGGCTGGCATGTAAGGCGCTGACGTTCATGATGGATGCCGCAGGAGGCGAGGAAGAGTGTGGTCTCCCCCTAAACTCACCCCCGTAATCAAAACGAAAGCGGCAAAGAGGGTGACCACACTCGCGCTCAGCATAAACAAGCCAATTCTGAATAGTGGGAGCGACGTCGCTCTTCTGCCGAAGGCCAAAGTCCCAACAATAACAAGAGTAGTTGTCCGTCAGTGTCACAACAATAACGAATGTGCTCTCCAATGAACTCTGTTGGCAGAGGACCCATGACATCAGAGTGAACCAAGTCGAGCAGGGCAGTCGCACGAGATGTAGACTGGGGGTAGGTGGAATGGTACATATTCCATAACGCATGATCAATACACTTGGTGGGACACGGTAGAGGAAAGGAGGTTGGATCAAGGCCAGTGGCTGGCTGCGTGCAAAGCATGCTATCGAAAGGATCAGAGTGGACGTGATGAAGGCAACAATGCAGGAGATGTGTGTGCTGTGGAGAGAGTGTTCTAGTAACAAACACGTGCTTGTAAGCTGATTAGGAGGGGATAGAGGTAGAGGCGGATTGGTGTGGGACTTACAACAGGTTGCCGCGAGCGGTGGCATGTAAGACAACACGACCTAACGTACAGAACGACACAGTGCTTGCGCCACGTGAGTGCAGAACATCCATGCTCATGCAATATAGGGCTCTGACGGACAGGAGGCTAAGGTGAAGGTCAGGGATGAAGAGGACATCAGTCACGAAGACATCACCGATAGGACCATGGAACCGAACAACACCGACACCACAAATGGCTAACACCTAACCAGAAGTCTTCCGTACCCCGGAGACATCGGTGACGGGACCGAGGACACTAAAGGCCTCGTGCGAGGCCGTCATGTGATACATGGCCCTGAAGTTGATGATCCAGGTTTGTGACGGATCCTGGACCAGTGTGGCCAGGTCGATGACAGTCACATAACAATGGGCAAGCGACGCGGATGCGGTGGACGGAGGTGTGAACCGGGACTGCCAGTCATCTAGCCAGGTGAAATTATCACGAAGATGAGAATGCAGGAAGGGCACGGCGGAGGATGGAGGGGACAAAGATATAGGAAATAACTGTAGCACAAACTCTATCATGTAGGGTAGGGCAGTGGAACTAACGACCACGCAACTTGCACTTCCCTGGGGAGGAGGGCGAGGAAGGCAGAGTTAGAGGGCGATGAACTAATTCAATTGACACTTGCGGGTGGAGGGTCCAATGGAGTAGACTGACTACGGTGTCATGGCCCGGAAGCCCAAGAAGGAGGAGGGCACTGGTGACAGAGGATCGGGCATGGACAGTTGTGGAATGTACTGGGATGGAGCCATCGCAAGTGGCACAAGTGTAGTATGAGTAGCGTCAGTCACGATAGAGGTGGCAAGGCGATGCTCACGCTGGCAATGCATGGTGGCGATGACACGAGCCTCATCAGTCAGGAGCGGACATGTTACCACCCGTGTCCTAGCTGGCCACGGTTGTTGCAGACGAGGCTGCCACCACCGGATCCGCTGGACTGCTAGTGTGGGCCCTTGCCCTTCTTGCCCTTACTCTTCTTCTTGTCAAAGGTGCAGATGGCGGAAGACGCTGCTGCTACTCCGGTGGCAACAGCCACTGAGGCGACGGTAGAAGAGGAGAGGGACTCCAAGCGATGGATGTGTGACTCCTGACAAGCCTCCTCCATGCAGAGGAAGAGCTTGTATGCCCAGGGAATGAGAGTACCATGGGCAGCCATCGCGCTGAGGACCTCGTGGGAGCAATAGATGAAGACTTCGGAGAAGGCATCGGTGGCACCGTGCTTGAAGGTCAGGATCGCGGAGAGAGGCGGTGCAAGATGTCCTCGGCACGCTACCAATAGGAGGTGACTGTCTCGGTCTCGCCCATGCAAAGGGAGTTGAATTCCCATATCAGGTGGCTGGTCTTGGCATCGCTGAACAAACGATGACGGCGCATGAGTACGTGCCACCTTGGTGCGGGGTAAGGGAGTGGGCCAATCGTGAGGTTGTCGAGGAAGGGCTCGAGGGCGAGACTTGCAGCCGGAGGGGCAACAGGGACGAGGGCACGCATGTCATGACCGGCGTCATATACTTGGTCCGATTGGGTGGAGTCGAAGGACAAGACATTGTAGGGCCACAAATCCTTGCCTTGTGCCCAAATCTGGAAGCTTAGTTCCCACTTCCGGAACTGCTCGTAAGCCTTAAGCAATGACGGTGTGGTTTTGATGTCCTTCGGCCTGCGGTTGGCGTCCACAATGGGGTCTAGGACTTACATCACCGTTTGCTGGTGGCGCTGGGTGTAGTGCTGCACCAGGTACTGCATGGCATAGGACACTGCAGGGCTTTCGTAGCTGGGTGGGACAAAAGGTGCTTGCTGACCCTACTACTGATGCTGCGGCAACTACTAATGCTGCTGCTACAGCTGCTACTATGGTAGCTGTGTCAGCGGCTGTAGTGCCAGCACCTGTTGCATTAGCGTTTCAAGCTACTGACGTAAAGCGGCAAGCGGATTTGTTGAGCTAGCATGACCGACAACAGAGCTTGTGGGGTGCTGCTCCTACTACTGCCGCTATTGCTGTGGCTGCTGCAGCTATTGCCATTGTTGCTACTGCTGTTGATGTGGCTGTTGCTACTGCTACTGTTGTAGCTGCAGGTGCTGTTTCTGATATTGCCGCGGCTGTTAGTGCTACTGTTGTTGCTACTGCTGTGGATACTGCTGCTGATGCTACAGTTGCGGTCGATTCTACTGCAGTTGTTGCTAATGTTCCTGTTGCTGTTGTAGCGATGGCATGTGCTGTTGCTGTTGCTGCTACAACTGTTGAAAATGTTGTGGGAAGGAGGGCCCTCTAACAAAGGAGGACCCCTCTCCATCATCTGCCATGGTGTCCTTTGTTTTCCCTCCCTTCTATTTTGTATGCTGCTGATATCAGCAGTGACTTTAGCCTAGGATGGCTGACGTCAGCATTTGCTGCTACGTTATCTGCAGGGTTGTTGCTATAGATTTTTTTTGGTTGTTGCTGATGTCAACAGTGACGTCAGTAGTGATGTCAGCCAAGTATGACTGACATCAGCAACGGTTGTCACGATGTTGCTGCAGCTACTACAGTATCAATTGCAAAGCTGATGCTGCTGTAAACTGGGGCAGCCCTCAGGGAGTTGATCAGGCTTACTAAAAGCCGCCTAGGCAGGACCATCTGTTTGTGAGTGGAAGTTGCAGGTTGCACAAACAGAAACTTTGGAGGCAAATGTAGGAACACAGAGATCGTGAATGTCTGAATCAACTCTTGAGAGAGAAAATCAAATCATCACAGCTTTCTAAAAAGTCCTTACATGCCTCATTTGGCCAAAGGAGCACTGAGATACACTCTGTCAAAGTTGACCCTCTACTTCACTCCTTCTCTAGCGTGATGAGCGGCAGTCACACTGTCATGCATTAGAATTATGTCTCCCAAGGCCTGCACGGCCAATAATCCTCGAATGCTCCTTCCTTCAAGTCTTTTGAAGGCCCTCCAGCCGCCTTTTCTCCTTGAAGGCCACTCCCTGCCGTCCTGGTCGATAATTTTGGGCACCTTTTGTGCTGAAAGTGCTCTGGTTGCCAGTTCAACCCGAACCATGGTCTCCAAACTTAAAAATACCATATCTCACTCAAACGGACTCCAAATTGAGTTCCGTAAAGTGCGTTGGAACCTGTTAAGTTTTCTCTATGCATCTGTGGTATCAGATTATTTTTATCGAGCAACCTATTTTTGTCACTTTCTAGCAATCTCTCATCCATCCGCTGTTGCTGCTTTTGTTGTTGTTGCCACTGCCGTTGCTGCTGCTGCTGCTGCCATAGAGAACATTGCTGCTACTACTAATGCTCCTGTAGCTGTTGTTGCTATTACTGCTGATGCTACTACAGGTGCTGCTGCTGCTGCTACTACTGATGTTGCTGGTAGTAGTGGTGCTGCTACTGATGTTGTTGTAGATCCTGCAGCTGCTGCTGCTATGCTGCTACGTGCTGCTAGTATTGTTGTAGCTGCTGCAGCGGGTGTGGTGGCCATTGCTGCTCGAGCACGGCCACCTTTAGGGACAAGGATTTCTTTTGTGTGTTTCCCTTTTCTTTCTTTCCCGTTTGTCTCTGCTCGCAGCTCGCTGCAAGCTGTGAGCTGCTCACTGTGAGCTGCTCACTACGAGCAGTGAGCCATCTACTTGTTGCTCGCTGCGAGCAACGAGCTCGCTGCTCGTTGTTCACTTCTCGCTGTGAGCAGCAGCTGCTGCTACTGCTACTATTGCCGTTAGCTGGTGCAGGTGCTGTTGCTGGCTGCTGCTGGCTACTACTCGCTGCTGCTGCTGCACCTGGCTGCTGCTGCTACTCCTTATTGCTGCTGGCTGCTGCTCCTACTTGCTATGGCTGCACACTGCTGCTACTGCGAGTTGCTGCCACTGGTTAGTGCTGTTGCTTGCTGCTGCGAGTTGCTGCTATTTCAAGCTGCTACTGTTGGCAGGTGCTAGTTCTATGCGCTGCTACTACTAGGTTGCCGCTCACCTCCTTGCGTCACACGTGGGGGTTAGTGCTGCCGGAATAATCTGGCTGCATTTCCCCTAGCCCAGTGGCTGTCGGGAAAAATCAGACGTCGCCATTAGGCGGGTGAATGCTGCTGGGAACAATCCGGCATCATTTCCCCTTTAGTGGCGCGTATGGAGCTCCGTTGGCGTTATCAGGAACCTATACGCCAATTGTCTGCTACTGTTGCTGCTTCGCTTTGGCTCTGATACCAAGCTGGAAACTGTTCAAGTGCGCAGGTTGGGGCAACTGCATTATTGATGGAGTGTGTGGGCTTCCACGCTCGTTGCTTAGTCTGCTGCACCCTCATTCTACCGCTCTAGAGTCCAAGCATGAGTGCTTTGAGTTTGTTACTCAGAGATGCACACGCCTGTGTTAGCATCAGAAAGCAGCTGGGAACTTGAAATGACCGATTAAGAACAAAGAATGAGATGCAATGGGAGACCCCTATAAGATCTAGCCTCCCCCAGCCCTGTAGAGCTTGTTACTCAGTTCACCAGTCAATGAAAAAACTACTCCATTTTCAGGCAGGCAGGTGTTCTTGCTGAGCCTTGCCAGACGACCAATAGCCCAAAACCCGGGCGACGTCCGTTGTGCCTAAAAACTAGATCATACCATAATACGCACGCTTCAAACGCAGCCGTGTGGTCAGAATCAGCTAGAAAAACAGTAGTCAAGAGTTATAGCCATCCAAACACTGGTGGCGTCCACTCTAGTCCCCAGTACCAGCAGTGCCCGAAACTCATGAAACTTGGACCCTATGCATGATACTGCGTTGCGAATGCAATAGTGCAGTCAGACACACCACTGGACGCGTGTAGACAGCAAAAGCAGCGACGAAGGCTGCCGGCAGCACAACTGTCGAGGAGGTCCTTAGATGGAGCTGAGCACGTAGAACAGAGGAGGAGGCTCCAGCAAATCGCATATAGGCCTCAGCATGCGTCGGCTCAAGCAACGTCAGGTCTCACCGTCACTCATCTGCACGCTCATGTGCACAAGCAAGGACACAACACAATACAATGAGAGATGCATGAAAACTGATCAGAGTACAATGAACCCTTCAAAGGGCTTATGTATTGTGATTTGTGGCGATCCCGTGGAGCTGTACTATTTACTATGACCACGCCGTTGTGTCCATGTCCGTGCAGATCCTTGATGCAAACCAAAGAGGCACCGACGCGTCGGCAGGTGGTGGACCAACCTCTCGGAGCTGACCGACGACTGTCTCATTGTCTTGGATGCTATCTCAGACCTTCTGCAATTTTTGTGCAGCCTGTAGGATTTCATCAGTGGAGTGGCCATGGGCCCGATTTGCATGTTTTGCATTGTGTGTCTACCGTTCAATGCTAGATGCATGCATATGACCAGTCACAGCGCCCGGCTTGTGATCATACACGTTTAGGTTCAGACGACGTAATGTTCTGATCTGTGTACACAGAGTTGTGGCCAAAATAGTGTTTGTGGGCTGGTTTTAGGACAGACCTTGCACTACCGCATGCGACACCCGCCGTGGGCCACGGCAGGTATTTATGCTGTGGACCTGTCATTTGTTAACTCTCTTTGCAAATGCTATTGAAGCATTGTGACACTCTGGCTTGTGTCTCCTAGCCAGACCCTTGCCGTCATGTGTACGACTTGTGACTGTTGTCACCGTCCGACCAGGCACTGACGCCTAGTCACTAGCTGTGTCGCTAGGAAGCTTCTACGTATCTTCTCATTATGTATGAGGGACTGGCGGTTAGCCCACCAGGTTCCGTCATCCCCGTCGCACCAAAAGGCACAAATGGGGAATGTGCATGTCACAGAACATGAACACAACAATGGAGGTCTCCTAAAGCACTAGAACAATGAACTATGTGCCGGGGTCTCGACCGACGGGAGAATATTCAATGTACCCCAAAGGTATCTAGACTCTACGGTGACACACTAGCATCACCGACTAGCCAGGCTAGGCAAGTTTAGGCCTCCCGAGACGTCGGAAAATTTAACTGGGCGTCCGGGTCTAAGCCACTTGCAAACCAAACATGTCTGACAAGGGGTCAACAAGACTAGACCAATTAGTGCGGGGTCTTCCGAGGTACCGGTTCAATCCACCATGTACCCGGGTCTCGACCACAGAATGAGTGCATCACTTGTCAGAGACCATGCGGTGAATTTCCCGGTGCACTGGCACAAATCACCAAGTGCCCGGGTCTCGACCACCAAGAAAACTCTGCCAAACATGTATGAGTGAACTCAACTACTAGAATGTACCATACGTATCAGAGGAGGAGTAATGTAGCCACAGGAGAACCATCAGCACAAACTAGGACACTCTCGCTACATAAGAATACATGATAGCTCAAATCTCATAAACCAACACCTTTGAAAGCCTCTTAATCCGCCTTTCCTGTCATCCAACCTGAGTAACATCCATTTACATGCAAGGTTTGCAAGAAAACGACAGAAATGGTACGTTGTGTGGTTGTCCTGAGTATCAAATGACCATCCCATAACCTCCAATCGGATGCTGATACTCTTTGAGTCTAACATGCAACACAATGGGTGACAAAAGAATTGAACGAAAAGAAGACCACACCAACATGTGATGCCTTGGAATTTAAAGTGCAATGAGATAAATCACGAGTTCTTGTTTTTATCGTCTTTCAGAATGCAACCAAATCATCTCTGAAATCTTTAAATGGATGATGTTGTAATGTACCCATCGTTTGGGTCAATGTATCAGCGGTGTCCATAGTGGAAAAAGACGACGGTGTCCATACTCGAAAAAGATATGTCAGCGGTGTCCATAGTCGAAAACGAAATGACAGTGGTGTCCATGGTCAAAAACGGAATGACATCTGTGCCCTTGGTTAGTGATCGTCATGGGCACGACTGACATGTTTTTTAATTTTTAACATATTTATATGGATTTAAACATTGGCAAGGAGACGAATTGCTAGTGCATCGCCGGCCAACATACGCGTCATATGGAATGCAATTCACTTGGTTCGACATGGTTTTAACGCCATTTTTAGGGGGTATGACATTTGATATTTCAAGGACTTCGGCTCGTAGCTATGCGTTGTACACCGTATGGCTGAGGGTGTCGCCCAACTAATGTGATTAAAGGATCTTGGAATTTTACCAGTTGGCAGATTGGTTTCTGTGGAATGTGTCCTTGTCTTTGTGTAGATTCTTTATGATTTGACAGCCTGTCTCGTTGCAAATAGTGCCGGTTTCCTGAGTTACAATGTACATGCCATGATGCACGACTACTATGCGAGTCCCTCGGCTGCTCTCATACCTATGGTGGAAAAACATGTTTTCCGCAGCGAGGCATGCGCGTTGTGGGTGGTTCTACCCTTATTAGTTGTTGTGGCATCGCTCACCGTAGATGATATCGTGCCCCTTTGTGAGGCATTGGTTGAACGCGCATGGGAGAAAAAATGGGGGTATCCAAGATATTTTCTACCATTTTTTGCATGAGGTTCCGAGGTTTTCTCCCGATGGGGGGGGAGACATGCAGCAGACAACTGGTGGAGCTATCACATCATCCTGGCTTGTACCCAACAAGAGGGAGAACGAGGTGACTGATGAACCTTGCTTGACGCGGGAGTCTCCTCGTTATGCACATGATGATGCTTTGCGTACTACATTCCATGATGTTCCATGCTCTGCAACTAAGGCTCCCCTCAAGATGTCGCATATAGGCAGTGGAGTTTAGTCGAGCCAGGGCCCGCCCGTCGGGTATGACGATGAGGCCAAGGCAGCAGACACCAGGGCGAAGGCTGCCCCTCCCAACAGCGCCAAGCCGACCCTAGAATGTGCAGTCCTGAAAAAGCGAAGGTTGTGGTTGACTTCCCCGGTGGCTCGTCCTTTGAGACCATAGACGCGTGTAAAACTGCTATAGAAGAGGTTGTGGTTGACAACCGCATGTTGCTGAGGTTGCTGAAGAGTGACCACACGCGCTTTGTGGTGCATTTCAAGCAGTACGTGGCCAAGAGATGCTCGTGAATTGTTCGTGTAGCGTTCAACAAGAGGTGCGGTTCCTTCAACATCACCTTGTTCATGGACGGCCACCTCCATGACCCCGGTGTTAACTGGGGTAACCCACTGCGTTCCACATAGTGGGTTATACAGCACATCCAAAGCACCCTCCCAAAGGATCCGTCGGCAACACCGAAGGCGCTACAGATAGTCATCACGAAGGTCGGGGAGAAAGTGTTATACACCACCCTGTACCGCACGAAGAAGGCTTGCCTGGAGAAGATGTACCGCAAGAAGGAGCACTTGTGTAGCATGTTCCCTGGATACGTGGATGAGGTAAGTTTCATTTTTTGTGCATGTTTGCATGGTCTTTCACTGTGCCTCTTTTCTGTTTCTACACTTGTGACACCTGGTCTTTCATGCACCTCATGAAGGTGGACTCTCTGGCCATCGTAAAGGTCAAGAAGGACTGAAAACTGGCACGTTTGACCGGGTGTTTTTTGCACCGGATGTGTGTCGTAAAGATTTCAAGCACAATCGGTGTGTGTTCATGATGGACGGGACCCACCTCGACCATGGGCACAAACAAGTGCTACTCATCATGGAGTTGTTCAACGTGACCGACAACGCCATGCCTACGGCGTACGCCTTGGTGTCTTGAGAGGACGAGCGGAACTGGACGTGGTTCTATTGGCTTGTGGTAGCATCACACCCAACCGTGGCACATGTTAGAACCATGGTCAAATCTGACTGTGAGAAAGGCTTGGCGAATGCGGTGGAGGCCAAATTGCCTGGTGCAATGCACACCTATTGCACTTGGCACCTGATGAGGAACATGCAGTCCAAGTGCCAAGGCAAGTCAGGCACACTGTTGTTGAACGTGACCCACGTGAGAACACTGGAAAACTGGGATGGGATCTTGTCCGAGATGCGCTGGTCACCTCCAAGGGCTGTGGACTATCTGCTGGGTGGTCATGGATAGCCAGGCATCTCCAAGAAACGCAAGAGCAGTCTTCACTGCCCTGTACCTCGTGGATGACACACCACAAAAAACACCATGGATTCACTGAACGGTAAGCTCGTGGAGCTCAAGAAAACATACCCGTACTTCTTCTTTCTGAACCTCCATGTCTTAGTGGAGAGGCTTTGGCACATCCGTCGCAAGATGGCACATGATGCGGAGGGTAACGTTGCGCCGGCTAAAATTGAAGGTGAATAACAATTGAAACCACACCCGGTAGTACAACTTGAACCTGGATGGGGACGACATGGGGCATTGGACAAGGGGCAGAGTAGTGCGCACAAACGACACTCCACTTGACGTGAACATGAGGACCAAGAAGTGCTCATTTGGAAGGTGGCGTGAGTATGAGATTCCATGCTCGTATGCCAGTAGCCTCCTATAGAAGAATGCCCACAACCCTGTGACGGACGTGGACTTTGGCTACCTCAACCTCAGTTACAAATGAATGTACAACGCCCCATTCCCCCTACCCAAGGTAAGGCTTGTGCAGCCGGCTGAACCAAAGTGGCTCTAACCTGGTCCACGTCGTGGTTGCAGACCTCCAGCCACAGTAAGAATGGACAAGTACGCAAATCTGAAGAAGCAACGCATGTGTACCCGCTGTGGGAAGCAAGGCCATGTGCTTCGTGCATCTCCTAACATGGAGGCACCAACTCTTGAGAAGATGGCATACGCACGCATCACATGACTTGGGGCAGAGCGTCGCATGAGGGCATCCTACAGGTTGAACGTGGAGGCCATGGGGTACTCTGGGGATGAGGCTGAGGATGTCCCTCCTTGTTGAGGAGGAGTTAGATTTGGAAGAGGATGATGAGGAGGAGGAGGAGGGGGAGGAGGATGAGGAAGAGGATAAGCGAGAGGAGGGGGAGGAGGAGGAGGAAGATGAAGGGGTTGTTGACCACCATGATGAGGTAGTCGACCCTATATCCATCTCCAGTGAGGATGAACGGGTCAACCACCATGATGTAGAGCAGCGTGAGGAGGCATGGATGGCTTTCTATGAGGAGGACGATAACATCAACCGTTCATTGAGGATGTGGTGAGTTTGCCATCAACCGCAACCTCTTCTAGTGTTCTATTTTTCATTCTAGTAACTATTTCATGATGTTAGGGCTTGTTTCTATAGCATGGTCCTAACTCGTGTTTCCCCCTCTTGTTTCTTTCCATGTGTGTGCTTTGCAGAGAGCTTCCAAGAATAGCTCTTATGGAGGAGGTGCATGCCAGATTACAAGTATCCCAAGTTGCACAACTCCACTAGACTAGTTTCTAGTGTGTGCGAGTGTAACTAGGTTGGTAGTGTTGTAGAACTGAGTTTATGTGAAAGTTCTAATCCTCAATCATTCTCATATGCTCAAGTACATCCGATTTCCATGTGTGTTGAAAATCATTAGGTCACAAATACAGTGGCACCCATCGTTTGGGTTGATAGATCAACGGTGTCCATTGTAAAAAACAAAAAGACAGGGGTGTCCATAGTAGAAAACAATTTATGAGCGGTGTCCATAATTAAAAACGAAATGACAGCGGTGCCCATGTTTTCCATTTTGTGAGCGAAAAACGAATAACACTGCAACTGTATCCACTATTTGCTCAAAGTATTCAATTGTGAACGACCTGCATGTCCTAGATAAACGTTGCAACTTGACAGGTTGTCTTGACAACCTTTGGGTCGCTTTGTCGTTTACCGTTCTTTGTTGGAGCCGAATTTTGCACGATCATGAAAGAGGACAGTGCAATCGCCAATGAAAGGTGGCCAAATGGACGAGACCAGCAGCAATGATACATTGTCCACAGTGGAATTTGCCGACGCCGTGCGCACCATCAATGGACATCGTCGTAGACAGTTACGTTGTCTCCCAAACCTTTTGAGGATATGATGTACGGTTTATGGGTATAATTGTCGTGTTATCATATTATTATGTGAATTCATTGTGTAATATCTACTTGGCAGTATATTGGGCATTCCTATATTGATTCCGTGGCACATATGGGCATGGTTGTTTTAATCTTTAAAGGTTTGCTGATGTACATTGTTTAAGTGTATGACTCCCATAATGCGTTGGAAGTGTTCTTCACCACATAGCCTCCATCAAGTTATACAAGCATATTGATTACATGATCAAGATTACAATTTTTTGTGGGCAAGGGTGCATTTACATGGTGTGATAAATGGAGACAATTGATGTTTATTGCATGGGTATGAAATTTTATCATTTCAATGGACATAAGTGTTATGTTCACAAAGTAGTACATCTCTCTAGACAGAAAACATGAAGCACTACTAGCCAAACCACTCTGCATCTAACCACATTGGATCTAGGACACTACAGAGCCATAGCCACTTACACACCTGACATCCACATCCCTGCCATCCATGACAGGGAAATACATCCTAGAAAATTTCCTCATCCTCATCGTTCAAAATTTCTTCATCCTCATCGTAGAAGATTTCCTCATCCTCATCGTAGAAAATATCTTCCCCGTACACGACATATGATTATGCTCCACTTGTAGAGCCATCCATTGGACATTCATCCTGGTATGTCACGGTACACTGGCACATCCCAACATATCTTATAGTCTTTGGCTGCCACAACGAAGAATAGAGTGTTTGTCACACCAATGTTCCACCCACTCATGAGATGAATACCACGGACAAGTCAAGTGGGTCACATGAAGTCATTTTCAACTACGTAGTCCAAGTGCTTAGAGTTAAGAGAGAGTTGATTGAAAGGGAGTGAAATGAGCTTGTCAATACAGACTTTGTAGACCTCTTTGGATGTTGGTTGTTGATGAGTTTCAACAGACATGAAAATTGGAAATCATTGATGATACGAGAACGTTTGAGAAATTCAACTCTAACAGAAAGTGAGTTTCACAACACTACAAACCCAACAACACACACTGGAAACTAGTCTAGTGGAGGATTTCCTTCAGGTGACATCGGCCCGCAAGGCAGCAGTAGCACATCAGGAGACTTCCCTCGCTGCAACAGTCCTCGCATCACCACCATCTTCCCTCCTGTAGTCACCCTCATCCACTTCCATCACGACATCATCTTCCTCTTCCTCTTCGACCCCGCCTACACCCACGCAGACGCAGGGCGTTGCAACAGCTACCCAGGGGAAGAAGAAGAATAGGAAGCACGGATCGGGTTAGCAGCAATCGTCATCCGGTGGTAGCACTAGCCATTCCGAGCACTGCTACAACTGTGGAGGTGCCCATCGCTACACTGAGTGCTAGAAACCGCTTGACTGGGAGCACATCACTCGTGGACTTCAGGCTGCCCATGCTACTCGCACCGCGTCCGGCACGTCACCCGCACACTCCTCTGGACGTGCGGCGACCACGACTGTAGCTATTCTTGCGTCCTCACCAGCGAGCAGCAGTGATCCAAACCCACGTGATCGCACCATCGCCGAGCTTTGTCATCTTCTGGCGCTTTGCTTTCAGGGAGGTGTGAGTGTGTTGTCATCGTCCAGTGGGTCACAGACTGCTTGCTCGTCCGTCCTCGTGACTCGTGATGACACATGTGGGGGAGCACAGTCCGCATGTGATGATGTTGGGCATGACTGCATTGACTGAATTCATGAGTCTCACCTTCGTGATGTACGTCATTCCTTTCCATTGACGGCTCAGCGTCCCTCTGATGCCAAGTGTTCCATTGCTCGTTGTACAGTGACGTCCACCAGTCGTGACTCTGGTGGCACTTGGATCATCGATTCCGGTGCCACCCATCACATGACGTGTCATCGTAGTGACTTTGTGGTAGTTGGTCCTGTCACGACTGTCCGTTCTGTTCGTACAGGCTCTGGTCAGTCCTTACCGGTCCACGGTGTTGGGGTTGTATACTTTGATGGTCTGTCTGGCCCCTTGTATCTCTCTGACGTGCTATTTGTGCCTGATCTTGAGCTCAGTCTGCTGTCTGTGCGTGCCTGCACTCTGATGGGTCTCTCCGTTGAGCAAACCGCTCATTCAGCGACTGTGACTCCTCTTGACACCTGTAGCATTGTCCTGCGTGCTTCACTCGTAGATGATTTGTACCGCATTACTCGGCCCTCCTCCCCTTGCTCTCCCTCCTCCTCTGGTCGCATTTTTTTCACTAGTATTCTATCCCTGGAACACCAGCGGTTGCTTCACCGATGTCTGTGTTACGTGGGCTCCCACACTGTATCAAAGCTCATTCGGACACAGCCCGCTCTTGGCCTTGATGTGGCTTCTTTTGAGAAGCCACCCAAGACCGACTGTCTTTTCTGCGCTCAGGGAAAGATGCACCGGTGCACTTATCCTGATTCGCGTTCCCGAGCGCTGAGGCCTCTCGAGTTGGTCCACTCGGACCTGCTCGGTCCTCTCCCGGTCGAGTCCCTATCCGAGAGGGGCCGATATGTTCTGACGCTGACTGATGACCTCACCCAGATGCGGTGGGTCTACAGTCTGCGTGAGAAGAGCGACGCCGCTCTNAGCCCGCTCTTGGCCTTGATGTGGCTTCTTTTGAGAAGCCACCCAAGACCGACTGTCTTTTCTGCGCTCAGGGAAAGATGCACCGGTGCACTTATCCTGATTCGCGTTCCCGAGCGCTGAGGCCTCTCGAGTTGGTCCACTCGGACCTGCTCGGTCCTCTCCCGGTCGAGTCCCTATCCGAGAGGGGCCGATATGTTCTGACGCTGACTGATGACCTCACCCAGATGCGGTGGGTCTACAGTCTGCGTGAGAAGAGCGACGCCGCTCTTGCAATTCTGCTCTGGCTCGTGATGGCTGAGCGTCAATCTCCCCACACGCTACATACCTTTCGCTCGGATCGCGGCGGCGAGTTCCTGGGTGAGATGGACTCCTTTGCAGAGCACGGCATTTTTCACCAGGTCTCGGCCCCTGCTAACCCACAGCACAACGGTGTATCTGAGCGCTGGAACCGCACCATGGAGGATGCGGTCCGCGCCATGCGGTCTGAGTGCGGTCTCCCGGAGTCCTTCATTTTCGAAGGCTTCACCTACATGACTTGGGTCTGGAACCGCCCCCCGTATGATCCGCTTCCGGATCATGTTACACCGTACGAGCTCTGGTTTGGCCACCGTGCAAATCTTCGTCTCGCTCGCGTCTAGGGTTCCCTGGCCTCCGTGTGGTACACCGAGGACCAGCATGGGTCCAAGGTCTCCCCTCGGGATTGCTTGTGTGCCTTCATCGGCATCTCCCCGCGGTCGAAGGCTTGGCGCTTTTGGGACCCCACTCGCCGTCGTGTCATTGAGTCTCGTGACGCGCTGTTTTTTTAGTCCCTCACATACCGTGATTTGACTTGGATCACAGCCCTCTCTGCAACCCATGTCCCTTCGTGTGAGGGTCCTTGGCGGATGGGGGAGACTTCTCCGCCAGCGACCATTCCTCGTCAGGCTGATGTGTCTGCTCGAGTCCCCTCTCAGTCTCCAGCACTTGATGTTCCGGCTATCATTGCCGTTGGTCCAGAGATCCCGCCCGTTCAGCCTGTTTCACACCCCACAGGTACCGCTGCTCTCACGCCTCCCCCTGCATCACCACCTGTGTCTACTGGCACTCCTGCTCCGGCGTCAGACCCATTTCAGCCCACTTCTGTCCCTACGTCGGCTGACACTCCTGTCTCAGTGTCCGGGCCAGCCTTGCCCGCTGGCAACCCCAGCTCTGTGTCCCCCACACACGCGTCTCCTCGCACGGTATCTCCGGATGCCTCGTCTCAGCCCTCACCAGCTGTGGTCATTCCTGTCCCTGTGGTCGTACCTGTCCCTTAGCCTGAGGTGTGCCCCTCGACCTCCGGTTACTCCCGTGAGCCCCGTGGTTGCCTTCGACCACTGGATTCCGGAGCTGAGCAAGCGTCGGGTCCCGGACCCAGGCGCTCCTCTCGCAGCATCGCGAGCGGTGACCCAAGCACAAAGGCCTTAGACCTGAGTGTCCGCACTAGGCTTTCAGAGGTACACCCAGCGTACCCCATAGGGCACGACCTGGTCACTCGCCAGTTCCATATCGCCTGTGACTCGGCAGCAAATCTCGTGGCTGTCAGGCTTGAAACTGAGGCGTGTGTACTCGCCATGCAGAGTTCCCCCTCTATGGCGCCTGACCCGGGTACATTTAGGGAGGCTTTCTCATCGCACGATGCTGATGCCTTGCGAGCTGCTTGCGAGGATCAACTTCGCGCTATTTGAGAGCACAGAGTCTACGAGCTAGTCGACCTTCCCCCTGGGAGGAAGGCGATTCAGGTCAAGTGGGTCTTTCGCAAGAAAGTGAAGCCGGATGGCTCACTGGACCGCTACAAGGCCCGCTTGGTCGTCAAGGGGTTCTCTCAGATTGAGGGAGTTGATTACAGTGACACCTTTGCCCCTTTCGGCGGCATGACCTCAGCTCGAGCTCTATTCGGTGTAGTGGCTCAAAATGACTGGGAACTACACCACATGGATGTGAAAAACGCGTTCCTCCATGGCTCTCAGGATGAGGAGATCTACGTGGCTCAGCCACCAGGCTTTGAGGACGGTGACAAGGTCTGGCGCTTGCGCAAGTCCTTATACGGCCTCAAGCAGTCTCCACAGTGTTGGAACTGGGGGATCAGGGGCACCTTGACTCGCGCAGGGTACGTACAGAGCGAGGCAGACCCCTCGCTCTTCATCCTACCGACACCCGAGCGGTTCACCGCCATCCTGGTCTATGTTGATGACCTTCTGATTGCGTCTCCGTCCCTGGAGGCCGTGAAGGAGGCTAAGGCTGTCTTGCAGTCTGCCTTCGGGATGAAGGAACTCGGTCCTGCATTGGTGTTTCTTGGTATGAAGATCGTGCGAGATCGCAAACATCGGACACTGTTGCTGCATCAGGGCGGATACGCACGAGTCGTTGGGGAGTGCTTTAGCGATCTCCTTGGTGCAGAGCCCACCGCTTCCACACCCCTCACATCTGATGGGCAGGATGCCCTGAAGGTGGATGACCCTACACAGCTGGGGGAGACAGTGGACGTGACCTTGTACCTCCGTCTTATCGGATCTCTGATGTGCCTGGCCACTACCACGCGTCCCGACATCGCTTTTGCTGTCAACCTCCTTGTTCAGTTCTCGCAAGCCCCACGTGCAAGAGCTCTTCACGCGGCTGTGCGAGTGGTACGGTACGTGGTCTCCACGCCGTATCTCAGACTCTGCTTTCGTTGGGAGTGTTCGGTGGTCCTTGACGGCTATACTGACAGCGACTGGGCTTGGAGCCCTGATGGGCGCAGTCGCACTGGCTACGTGTTTTTGCTCGGTGCTACCCCTTTGTCTTGGCAAAGCGGGAAGCAGGGCTGCATCGCATGTAGCTCATCGGAGGCAGAGTATGTGGCTTTGGGCGCAGGGGTTGCTGAGGCAGTTTGGCTGCATCGCTTGTTTCTTGAGCTTGGGCAGTTAGTACCCGCCATTGTGCTGCGTTGCGACAACCAGAGTGCTCTCGCCATTGCGGAGAACTCGAGCGTTTTTCATGCTCGAACAAAGCACATTGTGGTTGAGCATCACTTCGTTCGTGATCTGGTGGAGCGACGCGTGATCTCCATCATGTTGGTTGGCACTGACTTGCAGCGTGCTGATTTCTTGACGAAGGCACTTGCCCGCGAAAAGTTCCTGGTGGCCATTCGTTCTGTTGGGCTTCGCCCCGTGAGCGACAGTGGTTGAGTGTGGAATGTGCGTCTGCGTCTCATCTGTCTCTGTCACCCACTGCATGGTTGTACCAGTGCTGCACGCGTATGGACATGCGTACCATCGGGTCATGGGAGAGTGTTGTGCTTTGTGCCGTTCCTGTACAGTTTACTGTGACCACTCGGCCGTGTCCATACTCGTGCAGATCCCTGAGGCAGGCGGCCATGGTGACACCGGCGTGACGACAGGCGGCGGTCTACCCGCTTGGAGCTGACCGACCACTGTTCCACAGTCCCAGATGCCACCGGGACTCTTTGCTGTGTCTTATACGTCTTGCAGGCGTCTTCTGGCGGACTGGCCATGAGGCCTATTTGCATGTTTTTGCATTGTATGCTTACTGTCTGTCAATGGATGTATGCATGTGACCAGTCGTAGCGTCCGTCTTTTGATTCTGCACGTCTAGGTTCAGTCGGCGTAGCATTCTGAAATGTGTGCGCAGAGTTACGGCCAAAACAGTAGTTTTGGGCCGGTTTTAGGACAACTCTTGGACTGCCGCGTGCGACACCCGCCGTGCGCCGCGGCAGGTATTTATGCCTTGGACCTGTTATTTGTCATTTCTCTCTGCATATGCTATATTGAAGCATTCTGACATTGTGCCTTGTGTCTCCTAGCCAAACCCTTGCCGTTCTGTGTACGACCTGTGACTGTCGTCACCGTCTGATCAGGCGCTGTGTTACTAGGAAGCTTCTACGCACTTTCTCATGTATAGGGTTGATACCATTGCCCCTAATGCATATTTAAGGGGAAAGGGGAGATGTACCAAATATTCCTTGTTTAGGTCCTACCCTTAGGCGAAGTGATGGGTTGTCTTTTGTGTGTGCGCTTGGCTCCGACTTGGAGTCCTAGACGAGTAGAGGCTCCTATACGATTTCGGTTCCATAAGCGGTACTCCTACCTAGCCTGTTTTGACGGCCAAACTGACGTCCCGTTACGTCCAGTCGTCAACGTCCATAATCGTTGTAGAAAGTTCAAGACGACTGCCTAAGTTGTGTCATGGGTCTCTCGCTTGCATTGGGTGAATCATGCGCACCGGCATGGAATGTAGGTTCGCATCAGAAAAGATGTCATGCATATATGACAGGCTTAGATTGGAATCCCCAACAGCCAATGGGAAGGAGGGAGCTTGATTTCGCTTGTAAGACTGTCCACTAGATCTGACCAAGGTCGTATTTCGACGTAACTGATATGTGGCAACGTAAACTCTTGGAAGGTGGTGTTTTGAAAACTTATTATTTGTGGAATTCATGTTGATTGGATTTTCCACCACCGATGGCTTAAATGGTTGAAGGAGAGTTTCATATGGGAGTAAGAAATGTGCCTGACTTGAGAGTGGATGAAATAGACAATGATCAAATACCGTCACATAAATTGGAATGAATATTTTGGTTGTAACTTACGATTTGTTCTTCTTCTGATTGTCGCCTCGTTTTTTTGCGAGGGGTCAAGCCGTCGACGCGGGTATGTTTGCCCTTAAGGAAAACCATTGGTGAGGGTAGGAGTTTGCCCTTCCGAGATTGCAGTAAAATCTTCAGAAAAATTCCTCATCTATGCGATGTTCACGCTCCGGAGTTGTTCCTCAGCAAATAACCTAGCCACTTGAGGATGCAAACAACTCAGGGTTTGTCCCATTTGGAATCGGCAATCTCTCTGTTTTTCGGCAGTTTATCTAGTTTATGGAGGACAATTTCTGACAGTTCGAAGAATGCGTCAGTCCCGAAGTCTGGGAGACCCCCTGCCAGTCGGCATGCGACGCTGTGAACGGTCGTGACAAGGGCCTTGAACCGACGCTCTGATTTTGATTTTGATTCTATGAGTTGTGGGCGGGACGCGGCGTGACGAAGTCCTCCGCGAGAGATCGAAACTGTTGCCGAAACCGCCAAAGGTAGTTGCGAACAGAAAACTAGAATCACAACTGAGCCGCCGATTTCATATGTTTTGGAGGTGATTTCATCCTGTTTGGCATCGTTCCCAGAATCTGGGTAACGTCCTATCGGCGGAAATAACCAGAATCAGACGAAATGCCTATGATGTCGATTCTATCGGGAAACGTGATTTAGGAAAGAATTGTTAGAAATAGGAGTGGCCATCGACGGTCCATCCGACGCTCTCTTGTTGTTGACTGCACGACAAAAATTGCTGTGCTGCGTACGAGCCGCTGGGTGTGCGATTCGGCCGCCGAAGTCGACGTAGGAAGTGTGTCCATGAAACTCGGACAGCGAGACCCGCGAATTTGGAGGAGTCCTACATGTTCTGCCGCTGATTCGAACCAAAGCCCTCCAGTTCGAAGAATCATTCAAAAATCAGATTTCGAGAGGGAAACCGGGGAAGCCCTAGAATCAAAATCAAAAGCAAAGCGTCGGTTCAGGGCCAAGCAGCTTCATGGCGGTCTGCTTTGTCAAGGAGTCGCCGGCTAATGAGGGAAGGAACACGACTCAATGCCTAGACGGCCGGCCGGTAGTCAATACCGGCCGATCGATCTGGCCTTTCTTGAGATCGACGGACCTCCTAGGTAGCTGGAGATAATGTGACCAGTGCTGGTCGAGCGATAGCCGGCTGTGAGATCGGCTGCCGCCACGTTCTAACGGCGGGAACATCGGGGTGCTCGCTTCCAGCGACGCGCGCGTGGCATTCCTGAGCATCGATCGTCGATGCTGACGATCGCACGGTCTTCCACGGTTTAATGGAAGGTCAGCCTCGAGGGGAACGACCGACGAATCCCGGTCGTCATGTGACGTTAGCCCCGTAGTGTTCAGAGGGTCTCTTGGCCAGTGCCATCCCAGCCATGCCCGTGCGTGGAGATTCCGCCAAGTCACAAGGAACCAAGGCACGAAGGTCTAAACCGAAATTCTTCAACGAGCCCTTTCCCTACTGAAGGCTCTGTGACCACATGTGACATGCGTACTACCTCGCTCTGCCCTCAGGGACGGAAGAAGACGCTCGGAGTTGGCCAAGTGTGAGAGATTCTCACGCGACTCCCACTGGAAGCCTGGTACTGGGTCTGCACTGAGCAGCCTGTGAAAATCAGCTGTAGCACTGCATTGTCTCAAAGCCGTTCTTGGCAACGGAGCCGGCGCCGGATTCGGCAATAGACGTGGTAGCAATGGCAGCAATCCGTCGATGCACTGGTAGCATCGATGCTCACGACCGTGGAGTCGTCACCTTGTCCGTTCAACGCCTGTAGGATCTCCAACCGTCACAGTAGATCCGGCACCGGATTTCGCCAACAGCCGACCACCCCACCGCTCGGGGCCCCGCTCAACCGCCTTCCGGATTTTTGCGTCTTCTCCCTTCCTCCTCTCTCTGGCAGGCCTCGCCTCCCCAGTAGAACTGTATCCTTGGTGTAGGACGCCCGCATTGCGCCAAAAAGTAAATCTCGAACAGAGCCATCGGCTCCCCCTTTACGGCCCCAACGCGTCAAAGGTCGTTCTTGAATCTGCAAGGCATTCCACTTTCTGCATTCCCGAACATCTTCAAAGAGTTAGGTTAGGATCTGTCAGAATGGAGCAGCCGCCGCAGCAACCACAGGCTCCTCCGCCGCCGCAGGCTCTGGTGACCACGCAGCAGCCGCAGTTGTTGATTCAAGGGGGCCCTGATGCGCGTCATGCAGAGGCGTTCCTGCAAGTCATGTTCGTCCCCCGACTCCACCCCCTCCTCCTCCTCCTCCTCCTCCTCCTCCTCCTCCTCCAC
>SZWC01018867.1:6105-37176 GCA_023375785.1 Penium margaritaceum | reverse complement strand
GTGATCTTGTTTGCATTCCTTGCTGTTTGATTTACATCATGAAGTACGCGATGATCAAACCTCCGTGAGCAAAGACGAACCGGGACGGTTCGAAGCAAAGGGGGAGGAATGTAGCGTACGGACCATTTTTACGGTTAAAAATGGTCGTTAGATAATTATCGGGTACTTCGGGTACTCAAGGCTCAGGTTTCGAGGAGCCAAAGCCCGGAAAAGGATATGGGTTAGAGTCGAGTTCGACTCTAGCCCGGAAAATAGCCTGTGGCCGGATTTGAGGAGAAAGGAGTGTCGCGATGGAAAATCCATCGCGTCACTCCTCCTCCACTCTAGTGGGTCGCTAGGGTCTTGTTTCCACGTGGCCGTGCCATGTGGAGCAATAGGGTTTTTAGAATGCATGTTTGCAAAGATGCCCTATGAAGACCGTGTCCGTTTCGCCGAGACGCGTCTCAGCCAAAATGGCTGAGGCGGCCAGTCACTCGCTCTCCTTGGACTGACTTTTCTGAGGGCCTACGTTTTGTTTCCACAGTTAGTCGCAAAACGGCCAAGTGCCGTTACACTAACACATACATAGGATCAGGTGTGCCAGAGAGGTTGATGCTGGCACGGGACCAGGCGTACCAGAGTGGATTGGCACTAGCACGGGATCATGTGTGCCTGAGGGGACTGACATTGGCATGGGATCGGGTGCACTTGAGAGAACAGATGACGGTACTAGACCCACAACCAGGATGGCCGGATCATCATCAGCCGGAGACCACACCTCATGTGAGGAGCTCCGGACGGACCCATATGTAGGACTAGACTCCCCCATCCACCGAGAAGCCACACAAATGGGAACATGGTCGGCGACCAAGGACAAAATGTTGGACAGGTCGTAGTAGGTGACAGCCTAAAAGAAGAAGGCATCCTGGGAATCAACTATGCAATAGTGAGTAGGGTCCTAAAAGCGAGGTATGGTTAATCGTAGGCATTTTATACAGTACTAGATGGGTGTACAGGCACCTACATAGAAAGGTAACTTCCTAGAAGGTTATAGGGGTTATAAAGAGATCTTTGGAATTTAGACCATCATACGTCGGTTACGAGTTTCTTGTAACACCTAGTTCACATACACATTCTCAGAGGCCTCCTACATTGTCTTCTAGGCTTTTTTTTGTAGACATACAGGACAATGTCACGTATTTACAACTCACTTTTGCTCATATATGGGGACACCCGATCAGATGGGCCGTCCTCCCCTCCTTGCAAGGTGTACGAGAAAAGTGCATGAGGGTGGTTTTTAGGTGGAAGTCACAAAACATATACTATAGTAAAACTCATAACTTCATCAGATATACCTCACACGAGTACACTAGAGTCTATTTTCAATACCCCCTCCCATAAATGGTCTCATACACTTGTCTCATACACTTTCTCGTTTTTTGGAGGGGGTGGGAAAACCGGTTCGTGGACTTTTCTTGGTCCATCCCCCCCTCCCCCTCCTGAAGTGTATGAGGCGAGTGTATGAGGGGTGTATGTGGCGGAAGATGTAAATTGTAAAGAAGTATACATCTCATGACTTCCAAGAAATTATCTCACAAGAGTACACTAGTGTCCTTTTTAATCCCCCCACCCCCACATTCACTGTCTCACACACTTCTTCTGTTTTAGGAAGGAGGACGGGTCCGCGGAAATTTCTCGGTCCCTCCCCCCTCCCCTCCGGAGTGTATGAGGAGAATGTATTAGGGGGTGTATGTGGCAGAAGTCGTGAAATGCACACAAGTGTACATCTCATGAATTCTGAGAGATTCTCTCACAAAATTACACTAATGTCTCTTCTAATATCCCCCCTCCCACATACACTGCCTCGTACGCTTACCTCATACACGTTTTATTTTTGGAAAGGGGAGAGATGGGTCCACCGATATTGCTCGGTCCATCCCCCCCTCCCTCCTGGAGTGTATGAGACGAGTGTATGAGGGGTGTATATGGCGGAAGTCGTGAAATATACACAAGTGTACATCTCGCAACTTCCTGGAAATTCTCTCATGAGACTACAATAGTGGAATTTTTAATAATCCTCCCACATACACTGCCTCATACACTCGCCTCATACACTTCTTCCAAAATCGCTTGGTCCCTCTCCTCCTCCCCTCCCTCGGAATGTATGAGGCAAGTGTATCAGGGGGTGTATGTGGCAGAAGTCGCAAAATATATGCAAGTGTACATCTTGTGACTTCCTAGAAATTTCCTCATGAGAGTACGCTAGTGTCTTTGTTAATAATCCCCTCACAAATACTACCTCATACACTCACCCCATACACTTTTTCTGTTTTGGGAGGGGGGAGGGGGGAGGGGGCGGGTCCGTCGACATCGCTCGGTTCCTCTCCCTCTCCCCTGTAGAGTGTATGAGGTGAGTGTTTGAGAGAGTGTATCTTGCGGAAGTCGCAAAATATACACAAGCGTACATCTCCCAGATTCCTCGAAAGTCTCTTACAAAAGTACACTAGTGTCTTTTCAATATCCCTCCCACATACACCGTCTCATACACTAGCCTCATGTACTTTTTCTTTTTGGAGAGGGGGGGACAGGTCTGCCGATATTGCTCAGTCCATCCTCCCTCCCCTCCTGGAGTGTATGAGGCAAGTGTATGAGAGGATACTTGTGGCAAAAGTAAAAAAATGTACACAAGAGTACATCTCGCGACTTTCTGGGAATTCTTTCACGAGAATACACTAATGTCTTTCCAAATACTCATCCCACATGCACCACCTCATACACTCCCCCGCTACCACGGGACCCAACAGGAACAAAGCAAGGAAAAATTAAAGCCCACAACCTCGGCTGTCATTTGGGATGGTTTTGTTCGCGGTTTGGCTATTCAATTACCCGGTTTGCAAGCGGTTTGAGTGGAGGGTCCGAGAATCCCCTTATGATAGAAGGGAACCTACTGAGCCACGTAGTAGTAGGGCCCAACAATTTCTCGGGAAAGCAAAAAAAATCCCACAATCTCGGGTGTAAGTAGGGGATGTGTTTTTGTGCAATATGGAGACTCCTCGTCCAGAGAACTCCATTCATGAGATACAAAGACAACTAGAGAATAATTGGTAAGTTAAGTTATTTCAGAAATTAAAATGCAGTTGAGGAATAAAATGGGATACCTATTACTTCACCATGTGTTTAAATTATATTCAACAAGATATTCAAAACATTGTTGGTACCAGGAAATCAACAAGTGTCAACCATGAAACTTTTATGAATGTTCATAAGATATTGACATAGCATGTACATTGGAACATGAGTGGACATTTTTAGGGTGATTGGTCATACATACCAAATGCGACAGGCCTTCGAGCACGAGGGTGCCGAGGAAGGTACACATGCGACCCTGAGGTGAGACCTTGGACCCGTGTTGGTCCTTAGTGTACCAGACTCAGGTGACGGATCCAGAAATGCGAGGGAGGGGGAGATCAACGCGATGACAAAACCAAAGCTGGTATGGCATGACATGGTCTGGAATAGGCCCATGCGGCAAGTGTTTCCAGAAGCACATCATGTAGGAGAAGCCCTAAAACACAATGGATTCTAGAAGACCGCTCTCAGACCCAATGGCGCGGATCGCATCCTCCATGGTGCGGTCCCAACACTCACATACACAGTTCTGCCGTGGTGTAGGAGGGGCGGAGAGATGGTGAAAAATACAGTGCTCAGCAAAGTAGGTATCTACATCGCCTCAGAACTCACTACCACGATCCGAGTGAAACATGTAGATGGTGTGATGAGATTGACGCTTAGCCATCGCTAGCAAGAGGTGGCCCGCCAGGGCGGCATCGCTACTGTGGAAGAGGTTGTTAACGCATCGCATCCAGGTAGATAATAGTAAAGCTGAGAACATATTGACCCCGATCTAAGAGGGGCTTGACTGGAGGGGATCGAGAAGGTCTGTGTGGACCAACCCCATTGGACACAGTGCTCGGGAAGTGGAGTCGTGGTAAGAGCAATGATGCATTTTATAATGGGCAAAAATAATAGTTGGTTTTAATTGGCTTCTCAAAGGAAGACACATCAAGACAAAAATTTGGTTGAGTTTGAATGAGCTTGGACACAGTGTTCGAGCTCACATGGCAGAGATGGTGATGCATCAAGCACATGTGCTCAGGAGAGAGAACACCCATGAAAGCACATGCACATAAGAGAGGGAAGGAGAAGAAGATGATGAAGTGCAATGAGACATATGATAGAGGTCATCAACAACGGGGACACAAAAGCACAATGACGCGTGCGTCAAGAGCAGTCACTATGGCACAGTCAGCGGAGTGCTCAACAACAAGACACATCCAGGTCCATGTACGAACATAGAGCACACTGAGCTCAAGAGGAGGGACAAAGAGCACATTGTAAATATACAAGGGGCTAGATGGACCATCAAACCGCACAACCCCAACTCCCTACAAAGGCAACGACTGACTAGACCCTGCGTGAATGGACCGAACGCACGCAACGAGACCAAACACAATGAAGTTACTATGACAACAAGTCATGTGATGGGTGGCACTAAAGTCAATGATCTAGGTGTCACTTAGCTTACAACTGGTCGTCACAACTGAACAGCATGACATAAAACACTCTGCCTTTGCTATACTTGAAGTAGAGGACTCTGGACGATGACAAACAACATGGAAATGTGACTTGTTAAGCCAATTGGTAACGTCAGGTCCATCCTCATCACGAGCCGACTGAGCTCCTCTACAAGTACCATCAGGAGAAATAGACACAGAAGGACAAGCTGTCTGGAAACCACTTGGTTGTGAGAATACAATCTCATCTCCCTGAGTTCGAAGCTCCAGTAGGTGACAAAGCTCTACATTTGTGCAATTCCAAGGATCCATATCATCTTTGCTGCCAGGTGAAGCAGTTGTGTTTGCTGCAATCGTGGCTATGGCATGACCCGTTTGTGTCTCACGGGAGGACATCTGCTACGCATGCGCTGCCTTGAGGCCGCACATGATCTGATGGCAATCAAGGGACTGCTCACACTCTTTGTATCAATGAGATCGTCCACAGTTGTAGCAGTGGACAGAACTTCCACTGCCAATTCTCATCGATTGATATTGCTATTGTTACTATCCCTTGTTGCATCTCTTTTTCCCCTTCTTCCCCTATGCGGTCATTGTATTGCCTTGAGTCTGGCCGCTCGGGGTAGAGGATGAGGAGGAGGAGGCGGTGGAGGTGGGACTGGTGAATTGGGACAAAGACATAGGAGGGATTGCACGCAGTGCTGTAACAAGAGGACTCTACTGATGGGTAAAAGTATCCTCATCACCCAATTTCACCTAGAGAAAGTATTATGAGCCAAAGGAAGCAGCTGTAGTGACATTAAAAACTGAGAGAGGACCGCATGGTCGAAGCCCGTAAAGAGCTTTTGGTCCAAGTATACTACCATCATGATGGCATCAAGTTTCCACAGTTGTGTCCCGCCACCAGTGTCAAAACGCGCATAAAGGTGCATGATGAACCTCCAATTGTCTGTTGCGAGCTTCGTGGGATCCCGGTGCAGGGAGTGGAACTCACGTAGTCCATTCACCTTCATGGCATGGGTCTTCGCAGCGAGAAGTGTCAGGGCCAGCTCCCTGTCCTTGCGTGGGTTTGCTCCAATCCTGGTCCCGGCCTCACCCAGAAAGGGGCGAAAGTCAACCACAGTCTCTCGCAATATGGCATAGAGCAGAGTGCACATTGCTCTCACTGTTGTCTAGACCCGGTGAGCATCAGGAGTCTGGAACTGACTATGGTAGTAGGACCTTACACCCTCAGAGGTAGTCCAAACCTGAAACAGGGTCTCCCAGCAATCAAAGCCCTCATAGCTGTCTTGACGGAATGGAGGTGTCTCAAGGTCCTTTGGTCGCCGCTCTGTGGGGAGGGCGGCCTCAGACTCGGGAGATGGTGGACGAGGCACAGGGAGACCACAAGTGAGAGAAATGCCACCAAAGGTGAATGCTTCTGAACGACGTGGCTGGTCATGACGGCGAAAAGGTGGCGGGATGAGAGGCTAAGACCCAAGACGCAGCTCATGAATGTGATCTCCAAGGACGCGAATCTCATCCTCCATCTCCTCCTAATCCCAAGTGTCATTTTATGATGAGGGGTGCTGAGGCTGTGGTATTGTATAGGGAGTAGACTTCTGCACCCCTCATAGATTTGAGAGTGTTATTTTGTTCCTTGGAGCCTACAGGACACAAAATGAGGCAAGAGTGGATGTGATGGATATTGTTGCAAGAGCTTTCTAGCGAGCTCTTACATGCCAAAAGTGGTAGTCAAATAGACCAGTTGTATTCTCTCATGTTGGAGGGAGGGGTGGTAGGTGTAACTTAAGTAAAGCTTCCAGGAACCTTCACAGACCCCTTTTCAACATCACGTGCCCCAGATGCTGCTGGAGAGGGTTGGGAAATCCTTGGCTGCTTGGTGGTGGAGGCATGGTCATGCGGTTGCAATGGTGTCTGTGTTGTTACAATCTGCTCCAGTGGGTCACTGTGGCTTGGTGGGTCCTCCCAATACCGTGGCTTTAGCTGTGAATCTCACTGCTGATGCCACTGTTGCGTCTCTCCTGTGTAGCTCAGCGAGGGATGCCTCACTGGTATGATACCATGGAAAACTACTAGGAAGCTTCCTAGCCTTGCTGCCGCTGACGTGGCGACACCGTCCAATCAACTGAAGCACTAGTAAGCAAGCAGGTGTATGGAACAACAAGGGTTAGGCTAGGGAGACGTGCAAAGTCTCATAAGCTCTAATAGCTTAGTAATGCAGAGAGAAATGACAAATGACAAC
Source organism: Penium margaritaceum (assembly GCA_023375785.1). Classification (NCBI taxonomy): domain Eukaryota; kingdom Viridiplantae; phylum Streptophyta; class Zygnematophyceae; order Desmidiales; family Peniaceae; genus Penium; species Penium margaritaceum. Next base: position 30,378 of record SZWC01018867.1, on the reverse strand, counting down.
CACACAGCACAAATACCTACCGCGGCGCACGGTGGATGACGTATGTGCTGGGGTCAGTTTGTCCTAAAACCAGCCCCAAAACCACTTGTTTGGCTGTATCTCTGCGCACAAGCATCCAAGCGCAACGCCGTCTGAACCTAGAGTCGCAAAATCTCAAGCCAGAAATTATGACTGGTCAAACATACAGGTCTGGCATCAATCCGTGGATAATGCAAAACATACAAAGGAGGCTCAGGAGCTAGTTCACCCAGAATACTCTAGCGATTGTAGAAAAACAACAAAGCACTCCAGTAAGAATTTGAGACACCGTGGTAGCTGTCTCACAACTGCTTGTGGGTGGCGCCACCGCTCGTCGGTGCTCCGAAGCCAGTTTGATCCGCATCAGGGATCTGCACGTTCATGGACACAGTTGAGTGGACACATTAAGCTGTACAAACAGACTGGGATGACTCACATCACAACACTTCATAGCTAGAATGTAGTGGAGAAACTGAAAGTTGTAGGAAAGTCGAACTAGTTTAATCTTAATAATCAGAATTTCTATTTGTTAATTTTTTTTCAAACCGTACAAAGAAGATACTCAACCGAGACGACACAAATGAGGCATACTCCAAATGTTAGGTGCTCCATCAGTCGGATGTGTGCAAGAATCGCAGAGGCTTTTTTGCATTTTAAGAGCACATTCATGAATATCTAATGACACAGACAACTCAACCAACTAACACAAAAAAAATTCCCATTGTTTGTAACACATTTTTTGGAAGTCTTTCAACTGGTCAAAATCTTTAGAAAATACTGTAACAAAATGCTGGCGGCCGTGATACACCAGTTTGCCAAAAAGTCCTTGACGCAATGAACTGCAAATCTGTGTAGTGGGCAACAAATTCATGGACAACACTACTCATGCTCAAAGGTTATAAACTCATGAACACAGGGGATATAACACTTCCTCGCCAATTTCTGGTAGCATGTGATAACTACTTCCTTATTTCTCTTTAACGCAATGCATGTGGCCTTGCCCGTTTGTGAGCGACATCCTGCTACCCTACAATCTATCTCACGGAGCAGGTCAGCCCTCTCTGCAACTTCAATGAATAGTAAACAGTACTTCTCCGTATGTTCTCCCCTGAAATTGAGTGTTTTGTTTTATATGAAGACATATGCATTTGTTTCTTAGGAATAAATGATATCTCACTTTGCCTGCCTATCGGTTTAGATACATAGGTGGTGTAAAATCCTTGACTCTTCTTAATTTCCTCTACATAACAACACAATCCTTCAATTGTGAGATAGATTAAGATGTTGACTCTAGTACGAGAATCTTATCTCGGTTTTTCATGGCATTGGACACGTCTTGGCATTGTCTCATCTCACGCGAATAAAACAAGATTGTCTCATGCGGTATGGTGTGATAGAATGGGACACATTCCAGACAAGTTCAAACGAGTTCTGGAATGGTCTCGATCTGTTTTTAAAAGCATTGTGCATGTCGTTTCTTGTGATTCTGTGTCGTGCAATGTTGTGTCGTATTGTGTAAAATGTATCATGTTGTGAGATGGCCCTTTGTGTCCTTCTCTTATACTGTGTTGCTGCATGTCGTGTATCATCGTGCCATGCATTTTGACATCAGTTCCCATCATGCTTTGTGGCTTGTTGTGTTATGCCATGTTGTCTTGTGTCATATTTTGTAATTTCCTGTCATGTCTTGTCGAATGGTTTCTGTCTGATATCGTGCTGTTTTGGGTCGTATTGTGTTATGCCATTCAGTGTAATATCAGGCCATGTTGTGTCACGTCGTGTAGTGTTACGTCTCTTTGCTTTGTGTTCTATCGTATTGTATTGTATCATGAAGTGTCCTCTCATGTCATGTCTTGTCGTGTCAGGTCTGGTTGTGTTGATTTGTGACGTGTTATATTGCATCGTGTCTACTCATGGCATGTCAATGCATTTCCTTTCTTATCCTGCCAGCGTATCATGTCACCTCATGTTGTGTCGTGTTGAGTCGTTTCGTGTCATGTCATGTCATCTCATGTAGTTTCATGTCATGTCGTGGCTTGTTGTTTTGTGTCATGCTTTAGTGTGTCGAGTTGTGTTGTATCGGGTTGTGTAGTGCGTGCCATGTCATGTAGTGCAGTCTTGTGTCATGTGGATTCCTACACACTCATGTCGTGTCGAGGAATGATTTCTGGTATGTATGTCTTGTGGTACATGCTTATCTGTGTGCATCATGACTTACAACCATTTATTTCTTGACATAACTCACGTCACAAGTGCCTTGAGAACCTTAAAGAGACTGTTCACAAGGTACTTGAGGTGGTAAGAGACTAGAAAAAAATCATGATATTTGTACAAATGACATTTCATTTACATCAAAACATTCATTAACTGACATATATTTCAGGTATTCCTTCTCATCGTCATTATCCTTGTATGAATAGGCATACAAGGCACAACATGGCACTACATAATACAACACAACAAAACACAACACAACACAACACAACACACAACACAACACAACACAACACAACACAACACAACACAACACAACACAACACAACACAACACAACACAACACAACATGACAAAACAAAACACAACACAACACAACACAAAAAAACACAGCACAGCACAACACAACACAACACAACACAACACAACACAACACAACACAACATGACAAAACAAAACACAACACAACACAACACAAAAAAACACAGCACAGCACAACACAACACAACACGACACGACACAACACAACACAACACAACACAACACAACACAACACAACACAACACAACACAACACAACACAACACAACACAACACAACACAACACAACACGACAAAACAAAACACAACACAACACAACACAGCATAACACAACACAACACAACACAACACAACACAATACAACACGGTATGATAGGAAACAAATTGCTCAATGTGGTCCATGCACTTTGTGCTTTCATGCTCCTTCTTGACGTCACATGCAATTAAGGTGCATGAAGTGGCTTCAAAGGAGGTCAGTATGAGCACAAAGTATAAAGATTTCACCCAGCATGAAAGGTGAACCTACGAGAGGAATAAAAATGTGTAATATTCTAATAATAATACAGGATAACAAGAAGTATTCCCAAGCTTTCCTTAAACATCATCTGAGGTAGATTGGACTAGAGAGTGGACTTATGAAAATTGCACATTCAAAGAAGGATATTCTTGATTACATGGTACTCTTTTGAAATTGCCTTTTCAAGGAACAAAGTGAAAGGGAAAAATTCATAAACATCCAATATATATAGCTTGTATACCAATTCCATGTAGACGACAACGCTTCTACCAACGCTTCCATGAAACAGCCGAGAGACCAAAGATGCGTATGAAACCAGTCATTCACCAAAGTTGTACAAATATACGTATCTGGAAAGATGGAGCCCAAACGGCACTCCAGAGGAATGAGTGGTCTGAGAATGCATTCACAATGGAAGTCAATAATTCAATCCTAAGCTAGCTTTTACATTTGGCCTTTAATGAAACATATGTTATAGGTACCACCGCTTTAACAGTTGTTTATTATGCACATCATTTACAGAGGACAAACTATAGCGACTGTAATGATGTTAAAAAATATATGTTCATGAAGTTCAAACAGGCAAGTATACGGCAAACCATGTCAACATACCTTGAATTGGGATGTGACACCTTTTAGTCGACCATGTTATCACCCTCTCATTGTTCCCAGATATGAACGCATACATTTTATCGGATGTGATTTTTTCACAAAGGGTCATTTGCCATTGTGCATTCGTTCTAATCCATTTCATGCTTGGATAGTTTTATGTATATGCACCGGTCCTCATTGCCAGCGACCTGTTTTTTTTGCAATTGTACTCCATGGAAACAGTCCACTATTGCTACTCCAAGCATGGTCCCAGCATGACGAGATAAAATTAGGGCCCAACATGACCTGACTGCAAGTGCATGAAAGGACATAGCATGCCACTTAAAAATCTTGCTAATCCAAGGCCAAATTTTCATGGCACAAACCAGACCAAAACACATGGGCCCAGTCGCATCGGCACACCATTATAAGAAAACGTCCAGGCAACTGACCCACAAATCCTCCTCCCACTGCTATAAAGTGCAGAACCTCTACAAGAATATGTAGCTTTTAACCGTTTCCCCCTCAAAATAGGAAGCACACCATTTGGGCAAGTTAAATGAGAACGATTCCTCTTCGACAACAAAGCTGAACTCTAATACCTCTTCCCATAAGCAGCGCTCCACTTCCTACAACCACCCAAAGACAAGAAGGTCAAGAAAATACTAAAATCCCACACCATAGTCCTCAATCGAGGAAAATCTTGTATACCCATCGACTAGATCACAACAACCAACAACAGAATCACAACAGTCATAAGCCATCACAAATGCCGTTATTCGACAAAAGATATACACCAGGCCTCCTCCCTTTTTGACAAAGTAACAGACACCACTTTTTCATTCATGGTCAAACCAATCGTAGTTAACCATGACCATGTACTTACACATGCACCTCGCAACCACATCCAAATTTCCAAACTGAAGTGGACCCCGACACATGTCAAAGATGACCTTTTTCAAGGCTTCAGCAATGACAAAACAACTCAATCATGGACAACATACCATATTAGCATCCCTTGAATTAGGGTGTGACGCATTTGGTGGGCCATGTTGTTGCCCTCTCGCCATTCCTAGGGGTGACAACGTGCATTCCATCGTATATGACATTTTTATGAAAACGGCCATGTACAACTGCACATTCATTCATCCATGAGACTCTTGGAGAGTTTTTATGTACAAACACCACTCCTCATTGCCAACTACATATTTATCCAATGGTGCTCCATGGAAATAGTCCACAATCGCGGCTCCAAGCATGGGCCTAGCACAACAAGACTGAAGTCGGGCCAAGGGGGATCACCATCCCCTATCGTCATCCATCAACCAATACCTGGCTTAGGCAACATGGGCAGAGGTCAAGCGTGATTGGGATTTCAAGCATGCATATGAGCCATATGATTCTTATTTCACATGTTGAAACATCAGGAAGTGCCCTCGCCATGCCCGTACTATGTAATGCCCTCGGTCCTCGTAGCCAAAAGTGCATGTAGACCAACTGTGGTGGGCAAGAATCTGACCCTCTAAGAGTGGAAAAAGCTGGTATTTTGTGCTCTCCATTCATGTTTTTCAGAAAGACCGTATCCTTAGTGTGCTTTGAGACACTGCACATGTGTTTCAGTGGACCCTATTATGAACATCCACTGCCTTGTGTGTCTCCAGTATGTTTTTCTATTGTAGTTTCATATATCGTATGCCAGATTTCTTGGACATAAAACACGGTTGTTGCATATTTTTCACGTACAATGATACTATACAAAATTTAGTATTAGTGTTATAGTTAGACTAACGCTAATCTCATGTTACCTGCTACATGATGTATTTTTTAAATACCCCTTGTATGGTGTATTTGGTTCAGCTTCTCTTTGTTATGATACTGTGTCGTAAACATTGGTCATTTGCAATGCTTTCTATTAGAATAATTTGTGTAACAAATACTTCCCCCCCTATAAATATAATGGAAATGTTAAATGGATAACGTCACATGATTCTGCTGACCAGCCATTATTGCACAAGTGGTGGCAATGTGTGCATGGTAGCATATAATGACACGTACATGAATTATTGACTCCCTATCTTCAATTTCTGTAAGAACATGATAAAATATTTCTTGTGTCTACTTCGTAGGGTAGTACTATCATAGTCTTCTTCCTACAAATACATAACCGCATGTGGATGAGAAATCTTCTCCATGCAATGCATAACTTAAAAGAATGTAAAAGGAGGCTACTCCACATATGTAGGATATTTCCATAGGAACTTATAGGATAATGTCGTTTTAGGTCATGGAATAGAGTAGTCAGTAATAGTCATGGGTTTGAATAGTCAATAACACTCTAATAACATAGTAAAATTCATTGAAAATGATCCAATTTGGTGTACCTACACTGTCTACAGTTCTTAGATGGAATTCATTGAATAAAAACATATGCAATTCACTATAAATGCAGCTTAGATGCACAAACTATGATAACACAACATGCTCATCTTCTATAGAGTATATCTGCATCATGAACACCGACAGTTTTCAAGTGTAAAATAAAGGTCATGAAAGATGGAAAACTCTCAGCACACCACTCCCCTTCCATACCTGTACTCTGCACTATTCTTGTCATCCACGCTAAATTGCCAAAAGTCCTGACCATGTGGATCCTTCTTCCTTGCACGCTGGAAGTATGAGCTCCAGTTATGGCTGATTAAATTTTGTCTTGGGTCAAAGTGTCGTCTGCTTCTTCTTTCAGTCAAAGCACCGTTGTGTTAGGAAATAGACAATTTTCAACAAGATCTCTTCATGTACCGTCCATGAAACCCCCTTTGGCTTTGCCCATGCACAGTGGACAGAGATGCAATGGGGTTTACTTCTAGTCCGCGTGATGGAAAAACGATAGGACACCGTATGATACTTAATAGCCGAGCGACGTCTCTCTGTGTTGACAAGCTTTTGGCCTTATGCAAGGTCATCACTCTAGTTCTTATGCTTCCCACTAGACCAAGAAGTGTCCTATTGGAAAGAGCTCGCACAATGATGAGCATGAAAGACTCAAATATTTGTCTTTTTATAACATACTCCTCCAAACTTACTAGATGAGAAAGCATATGAACAAACAACACACTGTTGTTCATGATACTGGACTTCCTTGACGTTTGGGGAGGGGGGAATTTTCCGGACGTAGCCATCCTCCTCATCACACTTCCTTCTCCACCAATCGGCATCCACATAATGACGAAGTGAACTGAACAAGTATTCCAAACCTGAGTTGTGGAGGCTGAATGGTGGTGTAGGCGGTGGCAGCCTCCAAACCATTGTGGACACGGGAGCAGGGTGGGGAAGTGGTTATAGCGCTTGAACCTCTACTACCTACACGGGAAGAATGGGTTTGAAGTTGGGTCACCGTTGTAGGAAAAATATGGTATACCCTACTGATCGTTAAATTCGATATGAAATATCTATGGAAGCATAGGTTTTGAACGAATTTGTTTTTTGACGAATTTATTCGAAGCACCAAAATATTTAAAATTGTTTCGTCGAATTTCACAAGACACTGACGATTGATAACTTAATTTTTTATACCGGGACCGGAACAAAAACATTATATTGTTGTGTGAAGTAGTATGCCCTTATTGTAATCAAGAGGTACCTGGACATGTCGCCTCGAGTCTCGTGACTGCGATTTCGCGCAAAAAATGCAATGCCCTTGGCGGGATTCGCCCGACAACACCTGCAGGACACTGACACGAATGATCCAAGCCGTTGGATCATTCGTGTCAGTCAGGTTTGGCCCGAACCAAGGCCAGATTGGTTTGCGTCAGTCGGACGTTGACCACCTGTCCGCTCCAGGGTGGGCGCGAGTGAAGTTCGATGTTCGAAGTTCGAAGTGAGGCCTGGCATGCGGACATGACCAGTCTCGTTCGCCGAATTTAAGGATCAGGTATCAGGTTTCGACGAATTTAAATGAATCACCAAATTAATTATACCAGAGAAAATTTTGAACGAATTTAACAATCACCAAATTGGTAAATTTCAAAAAATAGAATTTAACGAGCAGTAGGGTATTGATGTTTTCTTCTGGATTTTTACATGCCACATACTGTGCAGGTACTGCAACTCACGATGAGACCATGGTGAGAGGCTAGGTTGAGCATGATTCACATACTGTGCAGTCACCTTCAAATGGCGATGTGTAAGAGGTGTCACGTAGAACTGAGCCTAGACAATAAAATGAATGTTATGCTGGTCACCGTCAACTCAAAAGAGGTGACACATGTCATATTCATGCTTCCCATGTCCTTTTACAAATTCTATTTTTTTATCATGTCATGCTTCGTTGGAGGAAGCACCACAGCCAGCTTAATAACACATTGGATGGTGTTCACTCGTAACGAACTGGGCAAGTACCCTCATGCACGTTTTGACGAGCTTAGGCGAAAATCTGCTTTTGTAACTTAGTGGTAGTTGAAGACAGAATCACTTTCAAAATATGCACGTATTTAGTAAAGCTTTAACCACATCCTTTATGTTAGCGTGCAATTTGCTACTAGCTGTAAAACATGGGAAATTTCCTGATCCACATGTGATAAAGCATGATCCACACTTTCCGAACACAAACCGACAGCCAAATCAGAATCCTTCTAAACCATTGAACATTTGCAAACAGCCTTCTTGAAGCAGTGCACCATAACCATGGTTATGTAACGTTTCATTGCATGGTTGCTTCGGAGTTCATGATGTCAACTTGAATATGAGCACATTGTTGGAAGAGCTCCGTATTTCAGATCTGCAACACGTTACACATGTAATTCCCAATGAGGAAGAGCATTATCATTCATCCACAAAAGTACATGCCTCTCTCATACTCTAGAATTAAAGGTCAAAACAAGTATATGATTGAGTACATTGTGTATGCTTTAGTATGTGCAGCCAATTATTCAACATATAGCTTAAAAAATGAAGTACAGAATGTCACATGTGCTTTAGTAAGTGGTGAACTCCCTCCATAGCCTTTTGCCGATATTCATATGCCTGCCTTGGATTAGAGATCCCAGTTTGACTACATGGGACAAGGGACATGACTACCTCTCTCGCAAAGGAGACTCTATCAGCATTTGCACACATGTGCCAGTGGTTGCGTAGGATGTAAGACCTGCTACCTTTGATCAACTGCTTTTTAATATTTACACAGAATGTCATAACATCATGCAAACAAATTCAGATGTTAACGTACATCATTGTGGGATGGGGTGGTTCTTTCCATGAAAGAATGATGTTAAATGATGCCTTGCACTGTGTCGTCATCCTACCGCCAAAGATATATGTCTTGGCAAAGTTGCATTCTCCGAGAATCATGGTTTTTTAGGGTATACCGTGTTCAACAGCACCACATGCATCATTTTAGAAACAGAGGACTAAGATAAGTGGATATAGAGGAACCTTTCCAGCTTTCACATTCCTCCATGGGAGGCATGATAGAACATGCATTTTGTGTTTCCAATGTCTGGTTTAGAACATTGCATGAGGTCTCATTGTTTTGCTCTTCGATCCATGGTTAATTGTCATGTCTTGCATACTTATGCATTAATTTGTCCATGAGAAGAAGTTGGTGGAAATCCCTCTCATGGGTGAACACATGCATGGCCCAACCTCCTTGTGGTTCCCACATACATGTAGATGACCTGCTGACGCAATCATGGATGATCTTTTCCTTAGAATATTTTGTACAATGCGGATAGATGACTAGATCATTCTGAAAAGTGATGATTTACGATAACTTTATCCAATAATTCATCTTCCAACACTTCATCATTACCCACGTCATCTTGTACATGATTAAGTATAACTCCCATTCTGCCCAAAGGCATGGTCAATATGCACGTCGTTGAAAGTAACATGCTAGACATTCACTAGCATGTTACTTTCTATCGCCACGGCCACTGTTGTAAGCTTGGTATGTGGGTGCACAAACAGTTGAGGTAATGAGTTGACTACACTGGTCGGGTCCATGGATAGACGTGGCTCTATGTGATCACACCCGAGGATGAGAGTGACCACGTGCTTGCGTCACTTTCCAGTGGAGTAGATGAAACTTTTGAAAGTTATAGATTCTAGATCAAGAACGTCAAGCAAAGATAACCAGAAATCAAGTTTCATGTAGTCGTTGTTAGTAGCATCCTTCACAAGCATACCTCATGAAGATCTTGGGCCATTGTACTTAATAGTGCAGTTTACCCTAACAGTATGCAGAGGCATCTTCAGAGGCCTCCCCATCTGCCTCCCTCTCAGTAGCAATCTCATGGAAAAAACATCATCACCATATATAGTAATTGGATGTCAACATTTGTGTTGCATGGTGTAACCAAGGACTAGGCATCCCTTGAATATTTGCCGACGCATGGTTGATACACACAACCCACATTCACTACCCAGCATACAACTTGATATTTTATGTTACACATATCAGTTGGGTCTCACTCTCATGGACAAGATTGTGGCATGTTTACAAGTTATGTAACCAAATGTGATTTACGGTTTTGGTGAGGTCATCTGCAGACATGGTGCTTTGGGGAGACCTCCTAGGGACCACATCCTGCATCGTAGCATGCTAACAACAATGCTTAAAAAATGCAATAACATGTCTGAAGGCCATGCAAAAGCGCTCAACATCCTCGGCGTTCATCCAGCAAATCTTCCATCCGCCATTGCGTCCGATGCACCACAAGATGCAACGTTGAAAGATGTGGAAACTATACATGGCATAGCTAGCTACTATGGTGATGACGCACGATGCGGACTAGATGGGGGTTTGGATACAATAGCAGGTAGGCACATGTCCTCCAGTCTACACTGAAAGCAAAAAGCGAATGCTAAGGAGGTCTTTCACTCATGCGTACCATGTGAGACAAGAGCCTTGTTTTAAGACACCTATGACATGGTGTTGTAACGTGAATTTGTAATTTTTGAGTTTTTAGTCAAGGAACTCATTCCAAGGAGAAGTTGGTAACTGGCTTTGACTTTTGTGGATTTAGCATTTGTGGATTTAGGAACGTTTAAATTCATCGGTTGGGTGATACTTTCCTGTCTCCTTGAAAATCTTCCTCGTGCAAGGTATGGCACCTCATATTCAACAAGGGGTCTGGTGCATTTTCTTCAATTCAACAAAAGGCCAGTACCCGTTCCACAGAAATGGCTATAGGATGTCAGCATTGCTTTCAGAAATTTGACTACACCGGAGTGAGACAGCACATCATACTGCAAGGCCAACTCTCTTTGATAGTTTTGAACAAGTCATAAACATGCACTCTTCGTGTATAGTTATGTAGTAATTTAGTCAATCTACCAGTCCCAGGCTTCAGTTTTCAACGCCTTTTTGCAACCTGCTTATCATTGGCCGCTACTCACAGAAAGCCATCCCTAAGAAGAGATCACACCGTCTCACCAACGCTACCTAAAATGGACCTCCCCCTCATCCATCTCCTTTGTATCGTCCATTGGACATCTCCGTAAACCTGTCAACCTCTCTATTGATTGGATCAATGAACCTCACATGCATGTTCCATGTGATTACTCCACCTATGTTGATTCCAAGTCTTTCAATCCAATGCCCCTTGCCCTACCCTCTTACATCCCTCTGGTGTGGTCCTGGCTGTCCGCAAGTATTAGCTCCCAAACATCCCTTTTGGAATCAAATACCCTGCAGCCTTCTCTTCAAATCCGTACTTAACTTTTTTAAACGCTTTGCAAAGCGTCTTAAAAAAGTAAATACTATTTTTTAAGAAGCTTTGCAAAGCGTCTTAAAATTTTATATAAGGATTGTGTGGAACTACAATCCTTGCACCAGGCCATCAGGCACAAAGGACGAAGCCGGAAAAGGAAGCAACCCACAACCCAAATGGAGACATCCAACATTTTTTAAGATGGATGAAGCTCCTGCCACATCATCCGGCAAGAGTTCCATGAGCGAGCTCCCAAATGCAAGGGTCCGATTTGGTGCCCTTGTTACCGATGATGTTCCTGCAACCTCTGGTAAGAGAGACAACGACGAGGATGAAGAGCATAAACCCAGCGGCTCCATCAACTTCTCTGAGAGCAAGAAAACTTCACTGTCATCATCTGATTGCAAATACACAGAATACTCTACACACATGAAGTGCCTAGTAGTCCAAGTGTTGGAGAGGACCACCATCGCAGACACCATGGGAATATCAACAGGCGCATCGACGTTCAAAAGAGGGGGAAGTACGTGGACATTTTTGGATCCGGGTACTTCCAGACTATCTACCAGGTATACAAGATGCAAATGATGGCATTAACAACTAAGTAGCATCTACATAATGTGCTCCACATGCCGGAAGGGCACTATGTGTATTAACATGTGGCAGCAAGCACAACCACAGGCTGGTTCATTGAGGGTACAAAAATAATAAAAAATAAGTGCGGTGTAACACTTCTTGAGTCGATTGTTGCTATACCATCTACACCGGTCTCAAACAACAAGCGCAAGCATATATGCGAATGAAAAAGAGCCTGGATGGCCATGCACCTGGTCATTTTGGCTCAAACGAAGGAGCTCGAGGTGGCACGTGTAACGGAGGTGACACTCAACAGCAAAACAATTTGGCAGCAGGCCCGTGGCATCATCGCTCGTCGTGCACCTAAAGATCCGGCGCAGATGTGGTTGAAGGATTTTAAGCATTCATGGGTGCATTTATTCACAATGAAGGAGATGGGATAGAGATGGTGTGCCGGCACCACAACTGCACAGAAAGTCTTCGACAATTGGAAGGACAAAGTGCTGACATTTCATTTGTGTGCAGCACGAAAGGTGAAGTAGTATGGCTTTAAACCATTTGTGGTCATAAATTCCGACAATAAATGCATGCAACTCATGCCAGCAGCCAGCCACACATACACGCCCGTCAGGAGCAATAACGCCGCTGTCCTAGGATTGGAGGAAAGAAATGCATCACTGCAGTTTTCACGAACTCCATGCCCGGAGATCTGTTGCCATTGCAACTCATCTTCGGAGGATATACTAGCTGTTCCTTTTCTCAGACGACAACACCACAAGTCTAGTGGAAGCCGGCTTGAACCTCATTTGCACGCAGACACACTGGGCTATTGTAGAGATCACACGCGAGTGGGTCCGTGCCATCTCCTTTCCTTACTACCAATGAACATAAAAGGTGTGAAGGAGGACGAAGCTGAAATTCTTCTCGTCCTCGAAAGATGACATCCCCAATTCTGTGTTATCTTCCATTAATTGCCCAGCACCAATATCTCGTACATGCGGACAGTGTACACACTGACAGGATGCACATCGAAATTGCAGCCAGCGGGCATGGGACTCATGCATCTGAAAAAAACATGAGGAGCTGTTTACTGCTTGGGGACACGGAGTGGACACGGGCAGGTGACAGCAGCAATGTGGGAAGGCTGACTATGAAAGAGGCTGATTGCGTGTGGGTTGTATGATGCATTGTCCTACATGCATAGGAAAGAACCACCGGTGAAGAATGCATTGGCAAAGTCCATGTTCCCACTTAATTTGACCCTGCTTTCCATAAGATGGCAGTTCCATGTGCAAGAAAGCCCCCCTTCTACATTGATGACATGGAAAATGAGCAAATGGCTCTGTGATGATGGTTGAAGTGTTCACTTGTCAGTAACTTGATCATTTCCTTTCAAATGAATTCATGTTATGTGTCATTTACCTTTGTCCAATTGTGTTGCCAAAATAAAATACATGAACTGAAATCGCTCGAAATATCTGACACTGCGTTGTAATACAAGAAATGCCTCCCAGAATGTGAACAAGAACATTTACAGCCTCGAAAGTGAAACTTGCACAGTGATGTTTTAAAACGTAGACTTCAGTACAAAAATTTGTTTCATGCCTGGATGATTTGTGAAAACGTTGAATGCAGTGAAATCATAGTTTAAAAATTAGAGTTCTAAATTTGGAAATAAAATATTGTAGGATATTGATTGGATAGTGAGCCACGATGAATAGAACAATCTTGTAGCACAAAAGAGATGCATCATGTGACATTTTCCACTCAAGTGAGTTGATATTTCAAGTGGCAGGAGGAAAGGCCATGGTGTTAGCTATAGGAATTCAAAGCCGAGTTTACTTCAACTTTGTGCATAGACATACAATACGGATATTGAGGGCTTTGGTGTGACTTCAAAACTACGCACAACGCAACCACATTCAGAGTTGCACAAAAAAAAGTGGAAAATATTCAAAATTAAAATAGAAAAAGACTAGCCATGAGTGAAAACTCCTAGTTTATAATATATTGTCATTTTTTACCTGCAAAAATTCACAACAGAGTTATAATGCTAGAATGTAGCTTACATAATAGGAGTAAATTTTGTTTTATGATAACACACTAGTCTCGCTTACTGCCCTTTATTAGATGCCATTGTTGTGGTGGAGAGAAGCATCTTTGTAGCATTCTGGGGAATGCGTATGCCTACCAGCTATGGGTATTCCAAAAATGAATGAACTAAAATCATATTAGGAAGTGGCAGTAAAGTGGATTTCAACATGTTGTTGAAGTCATTTTTCCAAAATCCCACTGAACGTGCACATTTCTTCTAGACAGGAAGGTGTTCACCTTTATGTATGACAGACTCGTCAAGCAACGGTGTGAGAGCACCTTTTGACAAGCAACATGTTGGTTGTCAATTTGGTTCCTTTCTTCCTTTTAGGTCTGGAGAAACACCCTTTTGTGACAATGTGGCTATGTTTGATAAATTCACATGCTGCATAAAAACAGCCAACGTGTATCACCAATGGTGCGGATGGCGTATTGTTTCAAATCAAAACATTGGCTCATCCCTACTTGTTGAAGATAATCCAGGTCTGGTATATCAAGCAACATCGATCGGCACTCGTAGAGTCCTATGATCCAAAGCTTTAATCTTAATACTAAGGCTATTGTATCCTTACAACCATAGCTCAAATTTTTGGATTGGTATGACTCTATGATAAAGCATCTTTTGTTCAAATGATCCCTTCATGTGGATGTTGGACCATCATATACCCGCGTGTTTCTCGTGTGGTTCATAGTGTTCATCCTTCGTTTCAAGGAGATAACCATTTTCCTAGTACCATTGGGTTTGGCCACCTGTGCAACATGGATCACATTATGACTGTCAAATCATGGAATAGATCCGCAAGGTGACAAATCAATCCCTTTGTACTGATACATTAGTGTTGGCAGTTTACACAGTATAGAAGGGGAGTCTTGTAGCTATGATTGCCGCAAGTCACCATGGACCGTAAGCAACAATATGGTCAAGACTCTAAACTGGGTGCGGTGTCGTAGCCTCTACCAGAGGGTACAAGCACCAACTGGCAGCAATGGCAACTGAAGGAAGGCCGGTGCATACCTTCTAGCATATGAGGAAACATAGGATTTTCTTAGGAGAGCACGGAAATGCATATGGAAAAGTGGGCAAACAGTTTTTGTTATTCAATTGTCAACACACAAAACAGACACAGCAACCTGAGGTCTCCAAATCATGCACGGCTCCATAATGACCCTAGATGACTGTGGTTTCCTCAGCATCATGTAGCTTGTCCTTCCTGGTTTTCAAAGCACCAAGAACCGCATAACTTTGTGGGGGAAGGGACGCGATATGATGTTTTCTATGAACCACACCAATCTTCCACCACTAGCGGCGGTGACGGCCGCCTGAAGCACCCTAGCTCTCAATAACACATCGGGAAGCCTATCCAAAGCACCCGTGGTCCTTGATAGCCTTTGATTAATTGAACAGTACCCCGAGGCACATTTTGGCATTGTTGGGTCTTCTGAGGGTTGAGGGTTGGTCCTTGGAGATGAATTCTCGTCATCTCTTTTTCCCCTCCATTGGTCCAACCTTTGGCTGGACCTAACGCCCTCATTTCTAGATGGATCTACCATGTTCATGGTTCAGTCTTGCATGGGTTTTCCTGTAATATTCAAACCCATAGGCAGATAGTACATTCAAGGAGCCCCAAGCCATAATCTGTGCCGTTGCACTGTCCGGCTTATATCCCCCCTCATGTAGGAGTGAGACATCTCCGTTAGCTCTTGATACTTCCAAAGGATAGCAATCATCCCACCAATGTTGAAGTTACACGTAGGCTCCTATGAGTTGTCGACTACATCGTAGCTCTCTACTTTACTAGGTGCTCCCATCCTCAGTCATGATGACGGTGGTCAAGTATGGCCTGCAGCTCAAACTCTTGCTTGTCCTCTATTATTGCCGGAGGGAGATGTTCATGGCCAAGGCCACAGAATTTCTCAGCCATGTAATTGTAGTTCTTGAGCTTGGAGATGTGGAAGATGTCATGGAATTGCATGGCAGGTGGAAGAGCCAACTGCTCTTCCACATGCATTAGCATTTTGAGCCCCTCAAACGAACCAAGCCATCGTGATTTCAAATTGTCCAAGTGGACCCCACAAAGCTTGACGTTCATGATGTTAAGAAGCACAAAATTTACCAATCTTGAGTGTTGCATTTGTGCGTTGACCGTCCACTTGTATTTTCTATTGCTATTGCACCTTTGCCAATGCTTTCCACGTCACTCCTTGAATCTGAGCAAATTCACATATGGTCAAATCTACTACGGGCAAGTTGCTTAAGACATACAAAGCAAGGAATGTGGTGGAAACCGTCCCGTTCATCACCTCGGATTGTGCCTTACCGGTGGAGGTGGATGTGACACAGTTATATGCAATGTTGGCTACCGGCTGCCACTGGTCCCAAATCGCCTTGTCTGGATCACCACCATACAGTGGAGCTGCTCCAGTTTCTGATTTGTCTACTCTGTCTATCTGTCAGTTAGTGGATGAACATAAGCTGGCAGCTGCTCCTTGCTACCATACCACTGCATGGATTCTCATAAAAAATTTCTAGTGAAACGCAGGTCATGATTGCTAACAAAGAACCGAGGAACACCATGGAGGAACACCACATACTCAAGGAATAGTGAAGTCATGTCCTCTGTGGTCATCGTGTCATGTGTCGCAATGAAATATGACTTCTTACTAAAGCAATACACCACCACCAACATTGCATCGTGAGCTGTTGAAGTCCACGGAGGTATACTCATACGACTGCTCAGGGATAGGAAAGGGTTGAAGGAGATATGGGGTCTTTGTCCTCCGTGTCTTGTGGCATTGACACACTGCATAGTTCTTACCGTATCCAACCACCTTTGTTGACATGTTAGGCCCTCACTAGAGGTGAGCCACCCCTTTGACGTCTTGGAGAAGTGGCCACTCGGGCCGCTATCATGGCACTCCTCCTAGATCAATTGCCAAAGTAAAAATACCGAAGGAATCACCACCTACTGTGTGTCGCACATTTTCCAATATGATACCTTAAAGGAAACTCTTCGAGCATCGTTCTTCCCATGAGCCTTGCACCCCTTCACAAAGAGCTTAGGAAGAAAAGCATCCTCTTGGATGGTAAGTGACGCGACCTGCATGATCAGGTCCGGTGATCGTGACAGTGCGTCAACTGGTTTCATGCAACCAGAAGCTGCTACGGTTCTATGGTGTTGGTTTGGACATCTGTTCATTGCTTAAAACATTATGAATTTTGTGGTGCAGTTTATGCATTTTTTGCTGCATGTGAATCCAACAATGAGCAAAGTCTCTTCTCAAAGAAGTGGAATGAGCCAGAGGCGGATCCATAGGACGGCATGATATTTTTCAACACGGAGCAAGCAAGTGCCTTTGTTGAGGACTGCAGTGTTGATATCCGTTTTGGGCTGAAATGGCTGCGCAGTGAGCCTATGCACAAGACCTGTGCTGATGCTGCAAAAGGGGCCAACAAGTGGCTGGTTCGTGCATGAATTTACAGCAAGTACGGCCACATGACAGACTCCCACTACTTGGAAGGCCACCGTTGCAACCCTGGCATTGGAAGTGGCTGTCCCATGCACCAAAAGGGCTGGGTTTCTGGTAATATTTTGGAGGATCTCACCCGTGATCTCATGGCCTCAATTGCCTCTCTACGGTAAGTCCTCCATGAGGCCATCAGTGTGAACGTTTCAAACAGTATGTTGTACTGTGCCAAGTCCGAGGCCAAGGAGTTGTTTATTGGCAAGAAGTCGGACACATGGAATCTATTCCTCTCCTACATGTTAAAGGTAATGTATGGACTTGGATCTTGTTGCAAAGATCATGCACAATGGATTACTCTCAGTACAAGTTAACTTTATTGTTGAATTTCTTATTGCAGCTGATCCGTGTGGACCCCGGCACTCACGTCGTTGCCTAGACGGACAGGGGTGTTGCCTTCCTCTTGCCTTTTGTTGTACCTGGTACTGCCAATATAGAGTGCCAGCCCAACCACAAGAATTTGACAGTGGATGTAATGCTTTTGAAACAAGAGCACAAGAAGGTGCTCCTGCTCGCCTAGTACTTCGACGCTAATGATCACGTTCTCCCCAATGGCACAGACCATTCTTCCCATTGAATATTTGAGGGCTTGGGCATTTTTTTGCTACCCGCTTGCATTTGCCTATCATACTTCCGCTAAATCATAATCATGCATCATCGCTCATAGGGAGAAGGGGTTGCTACCATGCATGCAAAATTTGCTTGGTTTTCAAGGAAGAACATTCGGGCAGATTACAGCAAAAATGTGGCATTATCGGCATGGAATTGTACACATGCACTAAACGTGGATCAACGGGAGAATGCGATAATTCACTTGTGCCAAGTGAGTCCTGCAGGTGTCTCTTTAGCAGGGTCGGGAAGAGTGGTGACCTGGAGGGGCATGACCCACTCCAGAACTGGACTCAACTTTAGTGTCCCCTTGTAAGAGGTGGTCATACAAGTTCTAACACGGTGGAATGTTTGAACACCCGCAGTGATTCAGTTCCGATGATGTATCCGTGCGACTGTTTTTGGGTCTATCCTTTTGTCCAACACCGGTTTGGAGCCCTTTGTCAACAAGCATCTGTGACAAAGGACGTGTTAGCCCCACAACAGGCAAAGGGGCTGCTACACTTCCTCTTCTTGCCGCGTGACTAAGTGGTGTTTGAAAAAAGACCAGGAACGATGGGCGTCATGCAAAGAAAATGCATTCCATGGAAGGTGTCCGTGGTCCATAAGACCTGTAGCTGTGGCCGTTGGAAAGAGTTTGGGTTGATGTGTCGACATGATTGCGCTTTCATGCTCATCAAGTGGCAGAATGCAGAGGCCATGGTTGACCCGGGCCTCACGCGCGTGGATTTTTGCCTCGTATATGCCAACAGTATGCCCTCGCCTGTGGTGAAAACATCAGACCAGTGGAGCCGGCATGGATGCCCATGACGTGGCCGTCGGCATCCGTAAAGTGCACGCAAGGACAAGGAAATCCTGAGGAAGAAGAACTTAATTTTCCCTTGCTGTGGCCATACCAAAACATGCTGTCCAAACTGAGCAGCCCCATGGCTGGCACAAGCTGTAGCCCGATATCATGCTGACCTTGCCACTACAGTACATCGTGCTACAGTTACTCTTGCACAACGTATTGTAGTAGCAGAATTTGCAAGTGGTGTTGTGGTTGATGCATTTGCAAATGGTGCTAGAGATCCTACTAGTGATGTAGGTGTCGATAAGTGTGACCTAGAAAGACCTCCCCGTGAATGGTCAGATAAGGGAGAGGATCTGTATGGGAGTGGGGCAAACAGTGATGAATCTGGTGCTTACTCCCCTCGTGGCAATGATGTGGATCGATCGGCAATAAAGGATGAGCACACTACCCAACTGCAAGAGGAGAGAGAGTGGGAGGAGGGCACAAAGTACGAGGAGGATGTAGAAGACGAAGACTGGGGTATGTCACCATGCCCTTATCTCCATGTCCTTTGCAATTCCTTTCTGTTTGATTTTACATGTTTGTGTTGAAACCACATGACTCCTAACATTGGTCGTTGTTTTCAACTACGTAGGATGATGCAAGGTGGACCATTGATATTGATGAAACTCTCTTCGTAGGAGGACACTGTGGAAGATTTATTTTTTGGTTTTTATAGATGGTCCGGGCTGAAAATACCTCCCAATGGGCCCCCTTCCGGGAATTGCTACTGTGGAAGATACAAGAGAGGGTTCCGGGTTAGACAATGGCTTGGGAAGATATCTGGTACTGGTAGAGGAGGTTCATGGGGGTGGAAGAGTCATAGACGAGTGTGCCAGATAAAATATGGCAGAGACGATGAATTTTATCATGATGTTGTGCATTGTCAGCCATGGGAGGACCTATGTCTAGTTTGTGACATCATCCACTTTCTCTGAGGATAGATTCGAGGTTCATGAGGAATGCACATATCATATGTTTTTAGTGGTTTCACACTCATGATTCAATAGATCAGATCACATGGACCATGTGTTATATCAGGAAACTACATCCTCTGTTGCATGTGCAATTGCCATCAACAGTTATGCAAAAGATGTTACCTTAGGGTTGCAATGTTATTGATTGCATGGATTTCAAAGACATTACGTGAATACAGACAACTAAACTCAGTGTAGGGCGTACAATTCCATGTCCTCATCCCGATTAAAAAGGGCTAGAACCCCAGATGGTGCATGTAAGTTGCAATGACCATACAGTGCCCATAAACAAATGATAAAAACAGGAATTCATGTGGTCGACATTGCACAATGACTGTGGAGAAACTAGTTACCTCAGTGACTATTAAATTCGTTATTAATTATATTTTGATTTGTCAATTGTGAACGAATTCATATTTTCAACAAAGTGATTTCAATCACCAAGATACTTTTTTAATTCCAGAATTCATTTAATTACGATAAAATTTTGTTCAAGTCGGGGTCAGGACCAAGGCCTTCATCGTCCTGTACATTACTTGGCTTTTTTATTTTCACGGGCCTAGGCTGCGTGTCATGGCACATTTGACAGGTACAATTCCGTACAAAGAAGGCATTGGGCGTGCTAAAGCTTAGCCGACGCGGATGATTGAGACCGCTGGATCATCCGTGTCAGTCAGGTTCCCCCCAAACCAAGGTGAGGGTGTATCGTGTGAGTCATATGTAGACAAAATTACCGCTTCGGACGGGCGCGCGTGAAGTTTTAAGTTCTAAGAGCATAAGTGAAGTGAGGTAGGCAGGGGTGAGCATAGCCGACCGCCCAATTTAAGGACCGGCATTTCAGTTTCAACGCATTCCAAACAATCACCAAAATCATTACGCCCGAGTTTTTTCTGAACAAATCAAAGAATCACTAAATAACTTGAATCTCAAAAATCGAATTCAATAATTAGTAGTGTACTCACATAATGTCTTATGACATTGTTTGCTGACTTCATGCATTATGTTTTATGATATGTGGTAATCAAACCTTGTACACAATACACGTGTTTAGTATAGTAAGCGTGTTCTTTGCAATGAGCTACATACATAGGCTGTTATACTTTGCATAAACGATCAAGAATTAACCTGACACGGAGGGCTGTCTGGTCATGTTCCTTTTAAAAACATAACCAATATGTCAACCAATCCATGATAACGCGTGCAAGTGCTCGGTTGAGAACAACTAACATGGCTACAAAGGGATGTATTCAGGCGCTCATGCTTACATTTCTGCCCTATTGACTAGGTACGCTGAGACCCATGGATGCAAGTTAGGAAAGCAGAAGAAAGGAAGGGCATGGGACCCCTTCTTCCCATCTACCCAGAAAATGGTATATGGTTTGGGGGTTGGGCCTCCATACATCATGACCCACACACCCTTAATGTAGCGTGGCAGTGCCACACCGTCCGGTCGAAGGAGCCACGTGGATGGAGCGGGGTCACCTGGGACTGTGGGCGGTTGGACGGGATGGCTTCAGAGCCGGAGACACTCAAGCACCGCGATTTCGGCCTAGTCCACCAAGGATTCCGTCTTATCCGCTACACTCAAGCTTAGCCCACTACGCCACCGCTTGACCATGGTCCATCGAGGGGAGGTGGTGGGATGATGGTCCCCCATGGACCTGCTCATGGCTTTAGTGTGTAATCCCAACCCTCTAAAGACGCGAGTGGACGCTTATCTGCAAGGGCCGCCATGCGCACTTATGGAGAAACAGGCGAGCACACATGATGACGGAGGAGGACTGGGTTTGCGGAGGTCCACAGTGAAATCTTGGCCAAGAACATACCGTTTCGCGAGTCAACCTGGGCATTATAAATAAGTACTGGTTGGAATGCTTCAACTGTGTGTGGTCTCTAGCATCACTTGCGTGGTGGGGTCAACCACACAATGAACCAGGCAGGCTGGTCCCTACTCATCCTACTGAGCAACATTCCATACCTCGTCAATGATGCTTAACAACTGAAGACACACGCCAAGTGCTGCTCCAACTGATGGTGACAGCAGCGTTGCTGCATTGGGTGCACTAGATATTTCTTATGACCATTTTGCAAGTGGGGATTCTATTTCGAGAGCAAGGGTGCAATGTTGATTATTCCACAGTACGAGGGCGGTAATGATTGACTTCGTTCCAAGGAATGGGCGAATGGATTATTTTAATAACCGTGGTGCGATTGGCTTGATTCTTTGTGGCGAGGGACGACATTTATGTCCTTGTGGCTTATGTAGAGGAAAGAATAGATGTCTCACCATTATCTTCTAAATTCCTAACAGGAGAAACCCTTCTTGGCCTCCCACGAGCAAGGGGGTGAACCGACACTTTGATTATGACTTTCACTACACCATTAGCTAGCGTGATGCACCACTGCGATGAGCTTGGCGAGCCCTTGCAGATGTCTGCGATTGTGCAAACCCATGAAAAAATTTCTGCTAGAATCAAAGCCTTCTTGCGGCTTTCAAGTGACTATACACCTAGTCTTGTCGACGCGGTAGCGTTCCCAACGTCTTGGTAATGTCTTACATGTAGAAAAGCAAAGAATCAAATCGAATACCCATGGCTAGGATTTTCATGTCTAAAACTGACCAAAAACTGATCTTAAGGGTTCCTTGTCAACATCAATGTGTTTGGACGACTTTTACACTGATCGAAAAAGCATCACTCAGCTTGCATAGCTGACTAGGAACCGTGCTACTAGTGGATCTGCGGGATCCAAAGAGATCTTCTTGCGTTTCTGGGGTTTTTTAGCTGTCTCTAAAATCAGGAAGAGCTTACGTCGAGCTTGGGAGCAATGAAGGGCAAAAACCTTGGACCCGGGTTTGATTTCCCTTTTCCTCCACGGCAAGCTCTCCTCCTCACAAATCATCAAAACCAAAGCGTCGGAACAACCCCGAAGGCCCCCGCTCCCGTTGAGCCTTGCCTGAGATATTCGGGCGGCCGTCTAAAGAGGTACGAACGGACGGCCGGGATGGAGCAAAGTGGTGTTGGCTCAGGGGTGAAGATTGCATCCTGCTTCCTTGGGCTCGTGTGCGCGACGCTTCTCCACCTCAGTGCATTGCGATGGAGCATTCCTGTCATCGGTGGTGGGCGGAAGGTGGGCGGAAGGTGGGCGAAGAGAGGGGGAGGAGGATGGATTGATTTCCAGAGTGACGTCATGGGCAAAGGGACGCCATCAGCGAAGACATACATGGGGTTGGCTAACCACAACAAGAAGACAACGGGGTGGTTTAATGATTGGAACATGGATAGGGTTACTTTATTTGGGTGTTCGGGACGCGATACCAGCGCGAGCGACTAAGGAATAGCGAGGGAAAATGAACTGAACGACGCAAACAGAGAAAAGGACACGGGACATTGAACGATTAGGCACCAGAAGACAGGAAAAACCGCGAGGGAGGGGAACAGAAGGAGATCGCAAGTGAGACAGTCCGCCAACTACCACGGAAGCGGTCCATCGACAAAAACGAGGAGAATTTGGACATCATAGTCCTATAACACTCGAATTAAACTCGACAATCAAGCGTTCTATATCAATAAATTTAATATCCTCTCCGTGCGAGTTTCATTTAGTTATATTCTTAAAATCAACATGATCCCAGGAAACAACCTACAAAACTTTCCACTAAAAATTATAGAAAGAAAAGGATTTCTAATGATGTATGTAAATCGAAATTAATTCATAAATGGATTTTCCATTGATCAAAATGTAACTTAAAATTCATGAAGTTTATGGTTGAGGGACATATATTCAACAAAAAAGGTATCAAAACCGGAACATTTGTAACATTTTATTCTGTAAGACACCTTAATAAGTGATATGAATGTATTTGCTATTTTTTGATAGGTATTTGTAGAATAACATGTGAACAAATACATATATTGTAATGGGCCGTATCTCCAGCTCCTGCTCTGAAGTCGTCGTCGGAGTTCGCAGAATGGCGTTCTCAGTCCGCGTCAGGGGTTTACCCCCTTCGCGAGACTGAGGGGCAATCGTCATCAACGACCCAGAGCAGGGAGACTCGAATATTTCGAGTCTCCGGAGGCCCATTTCCGTTTTTAGCCAAACCCCTGGTTTTGGGACCCAAACCGGGGGTTTTTACCTCGAACTCGTGTGTTTGCACAAGTTATTCCGATTATATTCTGTCGAAGTTCGTCGCAAACGAACTTCGACTTACGTTTTTGTCGTCCTGGCGCGAAATCGTCGCGTGCGAGGCACGCTGGCGATTTCGCGCCAGTAGTTTTTAACCTCACCCTCGCTCCCC